>PVKS010022235.1:0-34162 GCA_004027875.1 Aplodontia rufa | reverse complement strand
AAAAAAAAAAAAAAAAAAAAAAAAAAAAAAAAAAAAAAAAAAAAAAAAAAAAAAAAGGAGAAAAAACCCCAGAAAACAAAAGAACAGGGAAACAAAAACAGTTAATATTTTTATATGTCCATGAACCAATAAACTTTTCCAGTTTTCGCACCAGTATGCATCAAGAAGAGGAGAAAAAAGAAGAAAAATGGGAAGAAGGAAAAAATTATATATACACACACACACACACACACACAAAATAAGGTAAAAAATAAAAAAATCTTAATAAAAACTTGGAACTATATTCAGTAAGAGTGTTTCTGATCCCTTTGGGAGGATATGTTCACTGTCTGGGTCTCTCAGTTTGTAATCATGTGATCTCAGGAAGAGGACTGGGATGTTCTCAGACTCCGGGATTTCTAGGAGGAGATTCCAGTGAAGAGATCTGATTCTAGAATGCACTGATTTCTGATCTTTGCCAACCTCCCAGGGGATCTGAAAGTCAGAATTCTTTTGGCTTTATGAGCTTTATGAGCAGAGGGGATGAGATGTTGTTTATGCTCCCTCTGCTGGTGGTTGCAGAAACTGTCTCCTGTGATTTTTGTGCTGGAACAAAGGACTCAGTGCGTTTAACTTGTAATGTGATCTTTCTGGCTGGGGTGGGGGTGGATAGGGCTGAGAAATACTCCCCTTTACTCCACAAACCCAAATCCCCCTAAGCAATGTGGAGACTGGGCCTGTCCAAAGCCTTCTCTTCCTGGTCCAGCCTGTGGTCTGTGACCGTCTCCTGATGCAGCTTTCAGAGCCTGCTCTGGAGTCCCAGAGAGAGCCCATCCCAGTCAGGAGAGTGGCAGCCTCCTGGG
This sequence comes from Aplodontia rufa, assembly GCA_004027875.1. Lineage (NCBI taxonomy): Eukaryota > Metazoa > Chordata > Mammalia > Rodentia > Aplodontiidae > Aplodontia > Aplodontia rufa. Next base: position 33,320 of record PVKS010022235.1, on the reverse strand, counting down.
GCTTTAATGGCAGTGGCTGCTTGGCTCTCCCACTGGGTAGCCTGTTCCGCTAGGCTTCTCTGCAGGCAGCTTCCAGACACTGTTCTTGCCGCCAGACTCAGTGTATGAGTTGGATGGGTATCTGCAATTGCACTATCTTTATAAAGCACAGCTTCTCTGGCTTCTCCATAACCATCTGCTCCCCAGCTGTGTTAGACTCCTCCCCCACTCCTGGGCCGAATGTATACAGAGACAGCCTGGATGGAAAAAATCCTTTTTTCTACACTCGCTTCTGCCAAGTCTCTGCATCTCGAAACAACTGCACAAATTAGCTCTAGGATTTCATGGTGATAGTCCCCCAAATGTACCTCAAAAAGCTGGAGATGAATTGGGGATTTTCCATCAAGTCTCAGAGCCTCAGAGGAAGGCACCTCCCTTCAGCTCGCCATCTTGGCAGCACTCATTAATTTTTTTTTAACAGTGTCAGGGATGGAGTAGCTCTTGGGTCACCAAATTATTCCCAGGAACCTAATAGAGGTGGGGGGACTTTCACTGTGTGGGGCAGTGACCACCCCCTTTTGGTGGGCTTCATCTATATGTCCTGAGTGAGCCACAAATTCATCTTTCCTGCACTCCTAGAGAAAGGTGGGTGCAGTTAAGATTTTGTCTGGAAAGGCTATGGGTGGAGAAAAGTCTGCTGAGGCACCGTGGGAGCCCTGGAAGTGAGTACCTTGGGTTCACTGCCTGGTACTCACCCCCAGGTTTTTATGTTAGACTGTACCAACTGTTTCAGCTGGGATGGAGATGGAGGAGGTCCATGGGACTCCATGTTGTCAAGCCAGCTTTTTTTTTTTGAGAGAGAGAGAAACAATTTTTATTTAGTTTTTCATGTGGCTTTCGTTGCTACAAGACTCCACTGTGTATGTGGTGGTGGGGTTTGAACTTGTGTACTTGCCCATGCCGGGCAAGCACTGAACTCCTGAGCCACTGTTCCGGCTTCATCAAGCAAGGTTTTAAGCACTAAAGACTTCATTAAATTTTGATTTCTTAATCACTGGTGAGAGCGCATGTGTTTGATGGAACACTTTAGAGTGATGGGCACTATGCCTTTGGGGAATTTAGGCAGGGCAATGGTTTGGTGGTTCAGGTGAGGTAGAACTTTGTGTGCTCACAGGGCAGTCTATAAATTCAGTGGTATCCCAGGATAACCCATCTGATGTGAAGTTTCAAGCCATGGAGCTTTGTTAATTGATGTTTCAGGAGATGTTGACTTTGATTCTGAACCTGTGCTGTTGATGTAAAAGCTTTCATATTCATTATACACATTCTTTTAGTAAATTCTGACTTTCCATTTGGGTTGAATTGTGGTCCTGTTTCCTCATCCTGTATCCATGTTCCTTTCCTCCTTTCATTCCTTTTTGGGGTTACTGTGTATTCTTTTGAAGCTCTCCTCTTCCCCATGCACATTTATGAATTTCTTCTTCCATAGAGCCACAAACCCAAGACAATGGTTGCTTTATGTGTCTTAAGGACCCAGCCTTAAGTTAGTTTGAATCAGTCCTTGGTTGTTTTCCCTGGAACCCTGAGGAGCAGGATGTTGGTGGCCAGGTGGCAGCAGCTCCAGCAGCAATACTGTAAGGTCCTGGTGAACTGTATGCTATCAGGATTGCTGACCTCAGCAGATCACCTAGTGGCTATTTCTCTGTCTCTCCTTAAATAATGCATGTATTTCACACTAAGGCATAGTGTCCCCCAAGTGCCCTGTACATTGGGGATGACATCTGATGGACACACACAACCTATCAATCCCAGAGCTTCACTCCTGAGCCCTAGTCTTCAAACACAGGCTGGGGCTGAGACACACAGCCCAGGGGCACTGTGAGGAGGGCCCAATCCCACACTCCTGTCCCCAAACACCAAATCATTATCAAAATTGCCAGTATAGTCAAATCTATCCCAGAGACTCCACTGCACACAAATTTTGGGTAAGGGTCCATTTTTGTCCACACAAATCAGCCCAGTTATGAATACAGGCTGGAGCAAGGGAAGGTAGATGGGGTTGTCCTCTAACACCCTGCTCAGAGACAATCTTGTGGTCATTTGCAGAGACAGATGGGGGTTATCCTCTAATGCCTGGCTCATGGTGAGAGTCCTCAGGGTCACCTGCAGAGGCAGAAGACTCCCACTGGAAAAATTGAGACTGACAATGCTGTATACACATCCAGGGGGTATTTATGTGTTATTTGTGTAACAGGGACTGATTTGAATCTGACTGAGACCAGGGAGAGGGGCTGGGGTAAGAGTCCCCATTTGCAGGCCTGGGCTTCAGGTATTTGAACTTCTTTGCAGAGAATAGGGAGTGGTGAGGCTCAAACCGATAGGATTCAAACAGTAAGTGAGCCCAGACTGCTTTTCACAGTCTGAGAGGTATTGGGACTTCACTGCACCCTGTCCTCACTGCATGTGTCTTCCTGTCCATACATTTGCTTAGGGTTTGCATGCTCTTGTCAAAATGGTCATGGGAGCTCAGTAAACACCATGCCTCAGCACTGGCAGTGCTAGAGAATGTAAGTAGGGGATTTTGTGTGATCTTCTCTCTTTTCCCAATTTGCATATTATACAATTATGTTGATTTAAAAATAAAGAAATTTAAACTGGAGAGCTGTAAGAATAAGGTCAGAGCTGAAGCAGTGGCTCAGCAGTTTCGGTGCTTGTCTGGCAAGCACGAGGACCCGGGTTCAAACCCCAGTACCATGTACACAACTGAGTGTTAGAGCAACTAAGGCCATGTGAAAAACTAAATAAAGTTGTTTCTTTCTCTGTCTCTCTCACTGTCCCTAAGGAAAAAAAAAAGAATAAGGTCAGGCCCAAAAGCAGCTAAGCAAAGCTTTTATTGGGATTGAAAGCTCTGAGGCAAATTCACCAGGCCGGCAGAGTGAGGGCAGGTAGGGGAAATGAAACCACCCCTTCTACAGCCCTGCTGGGCCATGATTTTATCTGGGGTGGGTAGTGGATGTCCTTCAGAGATTAGCTGGTAATTCCCATCAATCATCGAGCGATTATGAAATGCCACTGGGGCTTGTTTGCCAGCGTCTGATTAGTTGTTCCTTTCACGTGCCTGTAGGCTGCCCGATACCTCACCAAGCTGCCTGGAATTAATCTAACATCCCTACCTTTTTGGTGATATAGGGCATTGATTTCCATCTGGCTACTTCCTGCTGTTTATGGGGTACCACAGGGAAGGGGAAGGCTCAGGGGTTGGTCTGTCAATAAGGAGGCAGCTGTAAGGGCATTTGATTGTATGTTACTCCAATGACCTCGCTCATGCAGTTTCAGATGAGCCTGTGATAGAGATACAAGAGAAGTTAATGAGCAGCAGAAGTAAGGGGTGAATGAGAGACCTTGAGTTTGGTGGGCCCCAGCATGGTGGAAGTCCAGGACTGGGCATCTGGGAAGGGTACCTTTATAAGGTGGGAAACATTGGTACCAAGGGGAGTGGCCCAAGAGTTTGGCCGCTGTTCGGGTAGTAAGTATAACTGTATGGGGTCAAGTCCAGTGAGGTTGCAGTGGTTGAGGATGCAGTTCCCAAAGCAAAACTGTCACCTAGGTGAAGAGACAGCAGCCGACTTGTGTTGTGATCCAGCTGGAGATGAAGCTAGAGATGACTCAGGGAGACAGCAGTCTGCATGTTCCCTTAGGAGTTTATGTAAGAGTGTGAGATAGAGCAAATAGGATGCCAGAGGAGGGGTGACAGAAAAATTTTGATTGATTAGGAAAGGACACCCACAGAGTAGCTGAAAAGGGCTGAGGCCTGAAGGGACCCTAGAAGCTGCCTGAATTTGGGAAAGGGCCAATGGAAGGAGATTAGGCAAGGAGAGCTTGAGTTCAATAATCAGTCTAATAAGGTGATGCTTAAGAATATCATTAGCCCTTTCAACCTTACCAGAGGATTGGGGTCAATAAAGGATGTGGAGCCTCCAGGTGATGTTGAGGCCTTTGGAGACTAATTGAACAACCCAAGAGGTGAAAGACAGACCATTATGGATGCAGGAAGTCCAAATCTGGGTATGATTTGTCAATGAGAATGGAGGCAATGGTGTCTGCATTCTCCCTAGAGGTGGGGAAGGCCTCTATCCAGCCTGAAAAAGTATCAACTAAAGTAAGTAGAATGGGGGCTGTTGAGAACTTTATCATTAGCCCCTGTGCTATAGAATCTGCTTTGTTATCCATGGCTATAGGGTCTGAGGATTTTTGATGTCCTTGGCAGTATATGATGGCCACTTGGGGTGGCAGCTGAAGTGCCTCCAAGAGTTTGGAAACTAGAGAGGCATTGACCACTGGTGACCCCTTTGTGGTTAAAAACCTATGCTCCTTCCCAATAGCCAAATGTGAGTAAGCAATTAAGAAGACATATCTTGTGAGTAAGCAATTAAGAAGGATATCTATGTAAATGTTAACCTGTTTACCTTTGGAGAGAGTGAGGGTCCTAATGAGAGCAAAGAGATGGCTTTTTGGGAGGTGGTCCCTTCTGGAAGGCAGCTGACTTCCAGAACCGAGGCGGTGGTGACTACCATGTAAGCAGCTCTAGGGCATCCATCAGGACCTAGCACAGAACTGCCATCTACAAAAATGGTTAGGTCAGGTGAGGGGAGTGGGTAATCAAAAAGATCCTCACAGGGTGAATACAGAGCCTCCAGTACCTGTGAACAAGAATGGATGATGGTTGAGGGAGGTGGGGACAGGGGGAGAAGTGTAGCAGGGTTGAAGGAAGAGCAGAGTGTGCTGGTGGGATTTTCTATGAAGAGGATTTGAAACTCTTGAATTCGTGATGGGCTCAGAATGGGGAGGGATTTATGGCTTAAGAGGGCCTAGGGTTGATGAGTGGAGAATACAGTGATTGGTTGGAGTAAGGAGTGTTTTAGAGCTTCATTAGTCAGTTCAGCTGCTGCTGTCAATGCCCGGAGGCATGGTAGTCATCCACGGACTTGAGTTTTTGGAAAGCTATGCCACTGGTCTATAGGAAAGTCTGGTTGGTTGAGTGAGGAGGCCAGTGGCAACACTGTCTTTCATCTGTGAAAAGGTGGAAAGGACGATTAGGGTTACAGAGGGGTGGGGTGGGGAAGACATAAGAGCACCTCTGAGCTTGTAAAGGGAATTGGCTACCATACTGGGAGACATGAGGGGGCCATGAGCAGTCTCCTTTGCTGCCTGATATAGAGGTCTCACTAGAAGTGCAAAGTTGGTGACCTAACGTCTGAAAAAGCCAGCTGAGCCCAAGAAGGGGAGGATATAATCTGCTGTTTCTGGTGGCTGTAGGTCATGGAGGGCTTGGATTCTGTCTGTTGTGAGGCTTTTAGAAGTAGGAGTAAGGAGTATGCCTAAATAAGTAACTGAGGAGTTAGTAAGCTGGGCTTTGGCTGGGGAGACCCGATAGCCCTGAGATCCCAAGAAGTTAAGGAACTGAGCATTGTAAGCTTGGGAGGTTTTGAGGGATGAACTACATAAAAGAAGGTCATCCACATATTGTAGGAGAATGCTATCTCCCAAGTCAGAGGTAGCCAGATCCTGAGCCAAGCCTGGCCCAAAGAGGTGGGGGCTATCCCAAAAACCTTGGGGTAAAACTATCCATGTCAGCTGTTGAGACCTAGAGGATATAGTATTCTCCCATGTGAAGGCAAAAAGGTAATGGGAGTCAGGGTGAAGAGGAACTATAAAAAGAACCCCACATCTTTAAGATCTAAAACTGTAAAGTGAGTAGTAGAAGGGGGATGTGAGAAAGCAGACTGTAAGGGTTAGGAACCACTGGATGGATGGGAACAACTGCCTCATTAATTAAACAGAGATTTTCGACCAAATGATAAGCCCCTGAGGGCTTGTGTACCGGCAACATGGGGATATTACAGGGGGGAATTAATAGGGATGAGGAATCCCTCAATAAGCAATTGGTCTATGGTGGGTTTAAGTCCCTCCCTGTGGGTATGGGAGATCGGAAACTCCCACACCCACAGGTAGGAAATTTAGTTTGGGGTTTCAGTTGGATAAGGACTGGCTTGTGGTAGGAGGCTATGATCGACTTGGAGGTGTCCCAGACTTGAGGGTCGACCAGGTCTGGGGGCAGTGGTAAAGTAGGTGATGTTAGGGTGCTAGAGAGTGTAAGAAAGAGAGGTAGGAGAAGATGAGTAGTAGTGTTCCTGAGAAAGAATTGTAGGGTGGCCCCTAGGAGTTGGAGAACATCTCTGCCTAGGAGGGGAACTGGACAGGAGGGAATGACCAGGAAAGAGTGTGTGAAAGGGTGTTCCTCCAGGGTACAGGCCAGCTTAGCTGTTCTGTTTGGGAAGGATTTCCCATCAATTACCATAACTGAAATCTGGAAAGCAAATAAAGGTCCAGAGTGGGCAGGCAAGATAGAATAGGTAGCCCCTGTGTCCACAAGAAAGTTTATCGACTTACCTGCTATCTGGAGCATTACCCTGGGCTTGGTGAGGGTGATGGGGGTCCTTGAGTCTGCACTCCCTCAGTCTTCTGCGAACCCCAACAGCTCAAGGGAAGGGACTCCGTGTAGAGGTGCTGGGGCAGGGTCAGTCATAGGGCAGTCACTCTTCTAGTGCCCTGATTGTTTGCAGGTGGGACACGGCTTGAAAGGGGACCATGGGTTTGGGCACTGATGGGCCCAGTGATCTTCGCATCTGCACTTGAAGCAAGCCCCTGGAGGAGAGGATTGCTGGTCCCTCTTTAAAGCTTTCTCTGGAGAGCTACTGGCCGCAAGGCAGCTACCAAGGCTTGGGTTTGGTGTCACCTTATGTAAATGAGCCTGTCTGGCTAGTTCAGCTGATTCTTCTTCGGCATTATAGACTTTTTTTTTTCAAGGCTGAGGACCGAACTCAGGGCCTTGTGCGCGCTAGGCAAGCGCTCTGCCACTGAGCTAAATCCCCAACCCCTGGCATTATAGACTTTAAAGGCCATTTTTTATCAGATCTTGGATAGGGGTCTGAGGGGCCTCCTCAACTCATTTGAGCTTTATTTGTGATATAAAATGGGTTGCAAACACTGCAGCCCTGCAGGGAGATTCAGGGTTCAATTTAGTATATTTGATAAGGGCCCCTGTAAGATGGTTAAGAAATAGAGCTGGATTCTCACCTGGATCCTGGGTAATCTCCCTCAGTTCATCAAAGTTAACCACTTTATTGGAAACTGTCTGCATACCTGCTAAGAGATATTGAACCATGTGAGTGCAATTACAGCGGCCCTGTTGGCCTTCCTGGTAGTTCCAATTGGGCTCATTTGGTGGAACTGCCACTAAACCTGTGGGTAAAGTTATGGCCATTAAGCAGACTTATTCAGCATAGCCTCATGCTGCCTGCTTAATGTGAGTTCGTTCATCTGGGGTAAGGGTAGAAGAAAGAATGATGTAAACATCATGCCAAGTGAGGTGATAAGCCTGAGACAAGTATCTAAATTCCTTAATATAAGTAGAAGAGTCAGCAGATAAAGATCCCAGATACCTTTCAATCTGGCAAGGTCCTGGAGTGAAAATGGGATGTGGACTCTCACAATACCCTCTGTGCCAGCCATTTCCCAGAGAGGACAAAGGAGCTCTGGGTTGGGTGGTGGGGGTGTCTGATGGGATCAAGTGTGGGCACTGACAGGAGTGGAAAGAGTTAAGTGGGCAGAAGGACCTCCTGGGGGAGGAGAAGGAAGGAAGGGAAAAGAGTCAAGAGGAGCAGCTGTAGCTATGAGAGGGAAGGAAAAGTCCCATGGGGTCTTGGAGTCAAGAGGAATCAGCAATTTCCCATGGCCCTTCAAGCATCACACAGGGGTGAACAGGAGGAGGCATCCCAAATTCTGGTCATGTTCACCTGAGGAATGGTCATGTGAGCTGAGACTGGGACGTCTCTTCAGCCTCTGGGGGCCCGAAACAAAATGGGTAGGACAAACTAGAGACCGGGACGTACAAAGGAGGAGGTCTGGGGCATGCACAACCTAATGGACAGAGCCCCAGAATGGAGAGTGATCAGAAAGAAGGCCAAGGGAAAGGCAACGAAACTTACCCCACTTCTGTTGACTGGGATGAAAAAAAAAAACAAAGCGGTGCAGGTTCTGGTTCATCTGTGGGAAGAGGTGGACCTCAACCTGATGGGGGGAGGTCCAAAACCCTTCCCGGTTTTGGCACCAGATGTAAGAATAAGGTCAGGCCCCAAAGCAGCTGAGCAAAGCTTTTATTGGGATCGAGAGCTCTGGGGGGCATATTCACTGAGCTGGCAGAGTGGGGGAAGTGGGACCACCTCTCCTATGGCCCTGGCTTGGCTGTGACTTTATCTGGGGTGGGCAGAGGAGGTCCTTCAGAGATTGGCTGGTAACTCCCATCAATCATCAAGTGATTATGAAACGCCACTGGGGCTTGTTTGCCAGCATCTGATTAGTTGTTCCTTTTACTTGCTCGTAGGCTGCCTGATTCCTCACCCAACTGCCTGGAATTAACCTAACAGGAGCCACCTTTGAAATCAAGGCTCTCACCTTCACATGTGACTGCCACCTTAGTGCTACCTCACTGATGCCCCAGGCTGCATGAGGTGGAGAAGGATGCTGGCTGCCCCTGCAGCAACCATAACCCCCCAGGTCACACGTAGAGTTTGTTGGTGGGGGGAGGGTGGGTTGAGCCATTTTTATAAGCAGTAGCCTGGGCAGAGAATATGGGGTCAAGATGGGGGTCCCCCAGACACCTTCTGAGAAAGGCTTTTCCCAACTTGTTTCCTATGTAGTGCTCCAGTGATTGAGTATTTAGTTAAGGGTCTCTTAGGAAACGTATCCTGAGATTAAAAAAAGAAAAAAGTAAGCCTTTCTTTCTGTGCTGCCCTAGCCCTACAAGAACAGTGGCTGCTGGAGTCAGTGATACGGCTTCTCAGGCTTTCCCTGCCGCAGGGACTCTGTACATGTGCCCCGAGAAGCAACTTCCCAGTAAGAGGGAAGGAAAGGTTACGATTGACAGAACTTTGCTTTGAAGTCTTTACTTCTTTGAGCTGGATGTGGAGGCACCCACCTATTATCCAGAGACTCAGGAAGCTGAGACAGCAGGCTTCCAAGTTGGAGGCTAGCTGGGCAACTTAGCAAGATCAGTCTCAAAGTAAAATATAAAAAGAGCTGGGGGTATAGCTCAGTGTGAGAGCACCCCTGGTTTCAATCCACAATACCGTGAAGAAAAAAGAAAACTATCTTTGGAAAATGACACCCTAAGATTAAAGTGCCTCAAGCTCCAGGCGGCCTTGTAGTGCACCATCCCACAGTAGGGTCCCCTAGAGGGTGAGGGGAAGGGTGGGCTCAGAGGGAGCAGTGAACCTGAGAAGGGAGTGAACAGGGACCCTTGGCAATGGTCTTTCTTCCACAGCAGTGAGGTCATTATCAGAGCTGCCCCACTAGCTCTTGGACATCGCTGTAGTTGAGCCAGATACCTAAGTTGATCCCAACAGGCAAGTACCTGGGGAGGGGGGCAATGCTTCAAGGCAATGCTCCAGTAGCTTGTAGATGAAGGGTTTTGGGTCTTCCCAGATGTGTCAGCCAGACGCTCTGCTGGTAAAGCCTGCAGCCTCCTCCTTCCACTGAGAAGCTCACTTCGGGTATGCCCCCTGCTTCCTTTGCTCACTGCAGCCCTAGCAATGCAGACTTCTGATGGGCAGACCTCAGGCCCCCTGGCTGCAGGGCTGTCCACGGGTTAGTCTCCTCCTGGCACATACATCCTCTTAGTTTGACCAGCTGGCTTCTCACTTGCTCCATTATTGCCCAAGTGCCATCTCAGTGAGCCCCTCTTCCCTAACTGTTCCCATTTAGAATGGAACCCTCAGACAACTGGACCCCAATTCCTGCTTTGGTTTTAATTTTTGGTACTGGGTATTGAACCCAGTGGCACTTTACCAGTGAGCAACATTTGCTTATTTGTTGAGACAAGGTCTGAGCTGCCCAGGCTGGCCTCAAACTTATGATCCTCTCTCAGCTTCCCAAGCAGCTGGGACCACAGGCTGAGCCACTGCACCTGGCCTGCTTTAGTTTTGCTTCCTAGCAGTCATCACACTTTGGCTGTTTGCTCTTTTCACTGAAACAAGCTCCAACAGTGGCTTCAGTTTTGGTCTCTGCTGTAGCCCTGTCCCTTGACACTATGCCTGGTACACAGAGTTCAACAACGGTTACTGAACAAAGAAGTTACTGAATCCAGGACAGACAAGGAGAAACGAAGTCAGAGAGGTGCCTGTCTGAGAAGGAAGCATGTGGTCTTTGTGACGTTGAGGCTGTCAGCGAGTCAGGTAGGTCATAGGGCAGAGTGTGTTCTCAAGCTCCTTCTGCAGTGGAGGTTGGGGGAACCTGAGAGCAGATGTTGCTTTGTGTGGGAGCGTAGCCCACTCTGGTTCAAGCCTATGGAGCTGATCTTCCGAAGTGTAAACTCTTCACTTTCTTCTCTTTCCACTGACCACTTGTCCATCTCCAGTTGCCTCTTTTGTCCTGGAATCTCATCTTCCCAACATATCTACAAACCTAACTGCATTTGCCCATTTTCTCTGCTGCTGGAGCAATGCAGACTAAACCTTCTTGGCTCTGGGAGGACTTTATTCTTTCCACCAGCCTCACATTGCCTGGCTCCTGCCTCCACTGAGGCAGGTCTCCCTGCAGCCACATCTCTTCTCCACAGCATTTGATGCACTGGACTCCCTCCTGGTCACGTGAGTCTCTCTTCCCAACAGGGGCCATGTTGCTCCTACTGCAACAATACTCAATGCTGGGAGTCTCAAGACACTCTCCCTGCCCGCCAGCCAATGCTCAATGATGTTAAGTATCAGTCCTGTATCCCGAGTCTCCTTCCGAATCTTCTCTGGAGTTATCTCTTGCTTTTCCAGGAATTCATATCCCATTTTATTTCAGGCAGTGCTGGGAATTGAACCTATGGCCCCAGGCTTGCTAGGCAAATGCTTTACCTACCTTCCCAGCCCCCATCTTAAAAAAATATCAGTGATTCCCAAGTTTACATCTCCATGCCAAATCTGTCTTTAAGATTCACATTCATGAATAAAAGCTCTCAATTTCTCTGCTTGGGTTTTCAGACACCTGAAACCTGACAGCGCTCCAAAGGGAACTCTTGATCTTCACCCCCTGACCCTGTCCTGCTAAAATTCACAACCCTGTCATGGGCCTGTTGCTCTCTCCTGGAGGACAATGGTCCTGTCCCTATGTGAACCATGTAACTGTTTTTTTGCCACAAAAGGGAAGGGAAGAAAGAAGAGCTTGCAATTGGTTCCTGTCAGTGATCACTTCCTGTCCTCATGGTAGGAGCCCTCCCATCAATTCCCTCTCTATCTTATGCTAATGAAGTGGATGTCTTACCAAATAAAAAAACTTGATAGTTAGGACTAGTTCTCCAATTTTTTCCATTTGGATTTTGACTGGAGTTACTTTGAATCCATAGATAATTTAGGACAATTTTTCATCTTCAAGATTTTGGGTCCAGCTCTGTGTGGTGGTACGTGCTTGTACTCCCAACTATTTGGGAGGCTGAGGCAAGAGTATTGCAAGTTCAAGGCTAGCCTGAGTAACTTAACAGGACCTTATCCCCTCTACCCCTTGTCAAAGATATTGAGTCTATGAATGAACAAGACAGACTTTACTATTTATTCATGTCTCCCTTTTCCTAATTTCCCTCTGAAGAATTCTGTGGTTTGAAAATGGAGGTCATTACCTATAAAATAGGAAATTGACAAGGATAAAGGAAATCACCCATGAACATGGAACACAACAGAAACAAATAAGCCTAGTTGTTACTGATGAATAACAGTCACCATGAAAGCAAGGAGTAGGGTGGGGAAGGGGTGGGGAAGGGGGACAAAGCCAAGACTCAAGTTTCTCTTGTATGTAGTGTTTGACTGTATGATCCTCAAACCAGCTGGAGAGACCTGTGGACAAACACTGAACAATCAATAGGCTTTTACAGTGATCATGGATTAGCTATTCTGAAACCACTTTCAGTATATTCTAGGACTGAACAAAAACATCAAACAAACATTGAATAAACCAAAAATATTTGTTAAACAAAAAAGTGAGGGAGTAGTTACAAACATGGAAATAGGAGAGGGCAGAATGAGCTCTGTAGTGTTGGACTGCTATTGGTGGTTTTTGATATACCGATACATATGGAAGTTGATACAAGATGGTGGGTATATAAAAATTCACAAGATTTCCTAGACTTCTGCAGGGGCCACGGTAGGCTACTGTACACTGGTAACAATGCACATACCTAACACTTGTTTTCTATACACATTTTCCACAAAAGGGACCAGGACTTTTTGGGGAAATGATTTATTTCACAGCTGGAGCAGGGAACACACAGGATAAGCGTGGAAGTCTTCTGAGCCAGAAAGCAAGGGAAGTGCTAACAAAAGATGGGCTGTCAGAAGGGCCTGGGGCCAGTTTGATCAGGCCCCTGCTGGCCAAACCTGGGGCACAGAGGATCACAATAAAAAACACCAGTAACCAACTGGAACCCGAAACAATCAGAAACCAGTGAGTCCACAGTACAGATGAATACATGGAGAAGGCAAAATTCTTCCTTTGGGAAGGAATTAGAAGCAAGGATTGTCTCCTGAGTTAAATGGGTAAAAATTGATGAGAAACAGGTTGTCTATAAAGATTCAAAGGGGGAAATAACTTTGTAGTGGAGAAACCTACTGGTCACCATCAACCACGTGATAAAGAGCAACATCATGTGAAAGTGACAAAAAGTCATGACCTCCTGATATGAGACACCATGGATCTTTTTTTTTTCGGGGGGGGGGTCCATTTTATTTTTCCATCTGGTTTTTATTTTTCTGACACTTAGTAGTGTATGTGGTGCTGGGATTTGAACCAGGGTCCTTGTGCATGCCAGGCAAGTGCTCTAACTACTGAGCCAATGCTCCAGCCTCTAGGATATGTCTTGTCTATGGTCTCTGCCAAGGTCATCAGGAAACACTGGGCAAACCCAAGATGAAGGACAATCCATGTGCTTCAAAAAAGTCAGTGTCAAGGAAGACAAAGATTGAACTATTCCAGATGGAGGACAAGATGGCCAAACTTATGCTAGAGGGCTGGGACAAGTGTCAACGTTATTGCTGCTATTCATTCATCTTTTGACTTTGATGACGACAGGTGGTTATGGGAGGGACGGTCTTTGTTGGGAAGAACATGCTGAGGTATCTAGGGTACAGGTGTTTATCTGCAGGGAAACTGTCTGCATTTAAAGAGAGGGAGGAGAGAAGATGACAAAGCAAATATTAGCAGGGAATATGAGTAAAGGGACACTGCTGTTTGCAGCATTACTACTTTTCTGTTAAATTATTTCAAAATTAAAAAGATCACAAAATACAGGTTATAGTGGACGTATGTCATTTATGACTACTCCAAACCTCAGGTACACCCTAGAAGCTCTCTGCTGCCTTCCCAACACCTCCTGCCTGCCTCGAGGCTAGTGGAGAGCACGCATTGATTCTGCAACCTAGCTGCACATGACGTTTATTAGAGTTAAACAGGGAATCTTAACATCTTACCTGCTGACCTGGGTCACGGCACAGCAGCAGGACTCCCAAGTGGTAAAGCTGCTGTGTGGGATGGTTCTGGAATGTGTTCTGAAGCTTAGTCCCAAGCCTGTTTAACACTCCTATTGATTCTGAGATTCTAATATTCTATGAATGATAATACCTAACTCAGGCTGCCAAGAGTAAGGCACAGTTTAAAATGTGCCACACATACCAGGTTTAGTTTTCACAAAACTGACTGCAGCAAGAACTCAGGTTGATCCTAGGCTTGCATGTTCCCTTTCTGCAGCTTGTGTTGGGAAGGGGTGGAAGGAAGTGACCCTCAGAGGCTGTGGCGACTGCTCAGGAACCATCTGCTGTGCAGGGGAAACCACTGCACAACACAGACTAGACCCCTGATCAAAAGACACACCTTGCCTCCTGCAAGAACTGTGAGTCCCTGGTCAAAGCCTGGTCCTTGGAGTCTCCAATAACTGATTGGCTACAGGGTAGCAGCCCAAAGCCACATTGCAAACTTCTGTAAAGGGCCAGAAAGTAAACACTCTGTCTTTGTGGGCCATATGGTGTCTACGACTACTCAACTCTGCCATACAGAATCTATGTAGCTACTTATAAGCAAACAGGCATAGCTGCACCACACAAAACTTTTAAAATGAAAGGTAGTAGCCCGGATTTGGCCTGCAGGTCCTGCCAACATTCTTTTGTGCCAACTGGTGTCCAGAGGCCTCTCTGGTAGCATGTGTTGCACCTAAGTGTTCTCCCTTTCAGGGGACAGGGGAAAATGAAGATGGTGGGCTGGTGAGCTGGACCCCAGGGTAGGGCACCACATAGTTACTTCAAAAAAGTCTAGTGATGAATGCGTCTGGGAGAAGACTGGTCCTGGAAGCTTCTGGTAAAGAAAATAAGTGGGGGAGAGAATGAGGGAGGGAGGGAGGGAGAGAGGGAGAGAGGGAGGGAGAGGGAAGGAGGGGGAGAGAGAGAGAGAAAGAGAGAGAGAGAGAGCACTGCCATTGTGGGTCCTGCACTGGAGGCACAGAAATCAGAGGCTTGGACCTGGACAGCAGCGAGGAGGATGACCTGACTAAAGGTATGCACAGGAAAGCAGGGCAGTGGGGCCCTGGGTGCAAGCTGCAGAAAGGGAGGGTTAGGAAGAGTGAGGAATTGGAGTACCACCTCTAGGGAAGATGACAGAGCAATAAGACCTGAAAAACCCCTCAAGTTGATGTCATGTAAAAAAAGAAAGAAATCAACGAGTCACCTACAAAGAACTCACTTTCATGACTAATAAACAGAAGAAATACTATGGTTATCTCTAACCAAAGGTCACTTTACTTTTTGGTAACTTCGGATCACAGTAATAAACTCCATTCATGGATATGCAGCCCTCATGATCATTACCACCTAACCAATGTGACAGTCTGCTCATGATGAAAACAAAACAGAACAGATGAGAGGTCACATGAAGTGACAGTGATGGCAGGTGAGGGCTCCAGGCTTTGCTGGCTGGCTGTGGAGTGGAGGGCAGTGTGGGAGACGGGGCTTCAGACTTGGGAAGGGAGAGAGGCCAAAGGAGTCAGGAAGGAATCATGGTTCAATTTCACTCCTTCCAGCATACCAGCTACTCCCTGGTATGAACCAGTTGGTGTTTAATCAACTTTGACCGCTGGCTGAAGGCTTTCCCACAAGTTGTGCAGTTGTAGGGCTTCACACCAGTGTGAATCCTCTGGTGTTGGATCAGGACTGAACGCTGACTGAAGGCTTTCCCACACTCGTTGCATTTATAGGGCCTCTCGCCAGTGTGGATTATCTGATGTTGGATAAGGTGTGAGCTCTGGCTAAAGCCCTTACCGCACTCAACACATGTATAGGGCTTCTCCCCAGTGTGAACTTTCTGGTGATGGATGAGATTGGAGCTTCGGTTGAAGGCTTTACCACACTGGTTGCATTCATGTGGTTTCAGCCCATTATGAATCCTCTGGTGCTGAATAAGGGTCGAGCTCTGGCTAAAGGTCTTTCCACACTCAGTACATTCATAGGGCTTCTCTCCAGTGTGGACTCGCTGGTGAAGGATGAGGTTGGAGCTGCGACCAAAAGTTTTCCCACATTCGTGGCACTCATATGGCTTGTCACCAGTGTGCACACCCTGATGCTGGATGAGGGCTGAGCTGTGGCTGAAGGCCTTCCCACAGACACCACACCCAAATGGTTTCTCTCCTGTGTGGATTATCTGGTGCTTCCTGAGCACTGAGCTGTAACTGAAGGCTTTTCCACACACACTGCACACATGAGGCTTCTCTCCAGTGTGGATTCTCCGATGCTGAATGAGGCTGGAACTCTGGCTGAAGGCCTTCCCACAGTCATTGCACTTGTAGGGCTTCTCTCCAGTGTGAACCCTGTGATGCTTAATGAGGTTGGAGATGCGACTGAATGGTTTGCCACAATCATTACATTCATAGGGCTTCTCTCCAGTGTGAACCCGCTGGTGCTTCCTAAGGTGTGCGCTCTGGCTGAAGGCCTTCCCACACTCGTTACACTCGAAAGGCTTCTCACCAGTGTGGATCCTGTGGTGTTTAATGAGATTTGAGCTCCGCCTGAAGGCCTTCCCACATTTGTCACACACATATGGTTTCTCCCCAGAATGGATTCTTTGATGCTGGATGAGGTTTGAGCTCCGCCTAAAAGTCTTCCCACATTCCTTGCATTCATAGGGCTTCTCATTCATGTGAGACTTTTGGTGCTTTTTAAGGCTTGAGTTCTGGCTGAAGGCTTTTCCACATTCATTACACAGGTAAGCCTTCTCACCACCGTGGAGACCCTGATGCCCACCAAGGTCTGCATGCCCCCAGCTAGCTTCCACACTCATGTGAGGTTGCCGGTCGTGGTTTTTGAAAATTGAGTTCTGGCTGAAGGATGTTCCATATTCATAACACACACAGGACTTCTCTCCAGTGCTGGCTATCTGATGCTGAAGAAGGTCAAGGTTGCCACTGAAAGTTTTTCCACACCCATTACATATGAGTGGGCTTTCAGCTGTGGGAACTCCCTCATGGCCGCTTAGGTCCACACTGTGTTGAAAGCTCTGGCCACATGTGTCATCTGGATGTGGTCTCTCTTCCATAGGGACTACCTGATATGTCATTTGGCTTGGGATCAGAGTGAAGCTTTGATCAACACCACTGCAGTCTGGACCTTTCTCCCCTACAGGGCCCTTAAGGTGCATAGCTACAGGTGTCAAGTTCCCATCCTGGTGGGGGGTTTGCTCCAGGCTCTTGCCTTCATGGACACCCCAGTCTCTTGCTAATATGCCATCATAGAGTTCTCCAAGCTCTGATGCCTGGGCAACATCACCAGGACAATTTTCTGACATTTCTGCTTGTGATTCCGAATATTCCAAAATGTCTTTCTCCAGGTGAAACTCCTTGTTCTCAGTCCTGATAGCACAATCTGAAACAACAGACACAGTCACAGAAGGAACTGCTGTCACAGGAACTGGAGACACAGATGGGTCTGCAGAGCTACTTACCTCACCTCTGTGTAGGAGGCAGAGAGGAGGGCAGGGATCCAACCGACTGTGGCAGGCCTGTGGTACAAGGGGCCCAGGAAGGAGCTGTAAGAGCTGCTAGGTGACAAGGCTGCAGGGGAGCTGAAGATGATCAAGCACCCACCTTCCTTAGGGTCCACATCTCAGAAATGAACCTGCAGCTTGACCAGTGGCTCAGGCCAAGACTTTGGAGACTCCTCTCACTATGAACCAGGCTACCAGCAAGATCAGTCAGCTGCACTTGGGAGCATGCCCCAAATCCAGGTGCTCTCCCACCCATACAAGGAAAACACATGATTTCCTCCCATTGTCACACTTTACCCTTTTTTTCTTCACACCAGAAGCCTCTCAGGCCCAGCTTGTTTTCTCAGTGCCACCTGGTGGCATTCAGACTTGGTCTCAGGATTATCTGCACGGGAGATGGAGCCCTGCTTACTGTGTGGAGCAGCCTGCTTTTTTATGAGAAGCAAAGCCAGTTCTGGAACCCTCTCCACATGGCCTTCCTGCCTTGCTAAAGAGCCTTCCCCTCACCACTGTATGCATGCCAGCCCCTACTCTGCTCACCTGTGCTTGCTTTCCCCTATACTGCCTGCACACCACCTGACACAGAACTAAAGCTGCAGCCAGTAGTGCCTAGTGGTAAAGGATGCCCTTCCAGTGCTACCTGCCACCTCCTTGCATCTACAGTGCCTCCATTCTGCTCTCTCAGTGCTTCTCCCTACCTTTGACATCCAGAACCTGCTGGCCCCAGGAGCTGCCAGTGGTGTCACTGCAGACTGCCTTGGCCACACACCCAGCCTCTGCTGTTGGACTCATGTGTCTATGGCAAGGCTTCATGCTGCTCACTGGCACCTGTGACCCACATACTGTGGGGTGGCACCTGCAGCCACAATACCCCTGCAGGCTCCACATACCTGTGCAGCTACCACTTGCTCCTCCTACATGGACAGTGGTGCTTCTCTTACTTTCCTGCTGCCCCTGGGGTAGGTCTGGAGTCATACTCCACATGGGCTACAGGAGCCCTGGCTCCACAGGGTCTAGGAATCATTGTGGCCCCATGCTGCTGGACTCCTAGGAGGGACAAATGAAAAGGGAAAGGGCTACAGGAACAAGCAAGGTCTGAGTCGGGGCAGTAAGCCCTGCCACGGATGGCCTGGAGCTCCCTGCAACCCTTGGCTGTGTGTGGAGAAGGAACCGGATGGGGAGGAATGAAGGCTGTGGCAGTGACAGAAAGCAGTTGTTATGCTTTTCTGTACAGGTCAGAGAGAACCTGTCTGGGCTTTGTGGCTGCATGATTTGTCAAATGATCTTTGTTGTTTTTAAACTGATTCCATTTTCTTGGTGGGGAGGAGTAGCAGGGATTGAACCCAGGGGTGCTTAACCACTAAGCCAGATTCCCAGTCTGTTTTTATTTTTTTTTCACAGAAAGAATATTTTTAAATTATTTATTCAGAAACTTATTTTATCAAACAAGCTTCTAATGAAATAATATATATATAAATTCTGAAAATTAATTTACCTCCAAGAGCCCCCCCCCCCATTACCCACCCTTATCCCTCCTCCCACCGTTTTTATTTTTTGTGTTGAGACAGGGTCTTGCTAAGTTGATCAGGGCCTTGTTGAGTGTCTGAGGTTGGATTTGAACTTGTGAACCTCCTGCCTCAGCCTCCAGAGTTGCTGGGATTAAAAGTGTGCATCACCACACCTGAGTTGTTTTTAAAAACACTTAAAAAATATACAAAACCTCAAAACCAATCTTAGTCCACAGGCTATAGAAAAACAGCCTGCCAGCTTGATTTAGTGTCCTGACTGGAATGTCACTAGCGTGGATCAGATGTGATATGGAACTTTTTAGCCTGAGTCACTGTTTAAATCCGTTTTATTAAGATATGAGTAAAAAATGAATTCTGTGAGAATAGGGGAAAATCACTATTTGGACTTATAAAAAGTTACTCTTTCTGCAATCTAAGAACTGTAGGAAAAAATGATAAGAGTTCTGTATAAAGGAAACAGAAAGTTTTTTTTAAAAAAAAAATGGTTTCCCTTTAGGAAAATCTTTGAAATGTTAGTAAAGCTTTGGTTTAAAGGCAAAGGAAACGTGAACAGTTGCCTGCATTGCACTCTATGTACTGAAGTCAGCCCTTTTAGAACAAAATACACGTTGCTGTTTCCTTTGAGAGAAAACATCTTCACGACCAATGGCTTCAGATGTGTGCAACATGGCTTAGAGCTTGGAATCCCATGTGACTGTGACCCATCAGCAGCAACCTCAGTGTGAAGCAAGGCCACATGTGGTACAGACCCCAAGAAACACACCCAGGTGGGGGCTGTACTCTGCTCCACCTCCTGCCAGGCTTCCATATCCATTTCATTTCAAGACCTATTCATGTGAAATGCACAGAGGAATATTTGTTCTCCAGTAAGCAACTGTGTGGCATTTACAACATCCACAGCATTATGCAACCACCCACTCATATTTCCAAAAACTTCCATCGCTATGGAGTAGTCCCTTTTATTACAGACACCCTAGTGCCTAGGAATTTCCAATCTCATTGTGGTTTTGACTTGCATTTCTCTAATGACTAATGAAGTTAAACTTCTTTTCATTTATGAATCCTTTTCTTTGTATTCAGTCCTGTTGTACTCTGGGCAAAAGAAAAATCACCATACTGGACGCTATTATCCTTCTTTCTCCTCCCCCTTCATATTTCACTCCTCCCCCTTCATATTTCACGTGCTCTGAGCAAGACGGGCCACACGCTTGCGCATTAGCGCTTCTTCCTCTCTCTCCCTCTGCATCTTCCCGATCGGTGATAGATGACGTCACCAACGTAATAGTCCCTCATTGGCTGGAATAAGCCAATCTGCCGCTTCACCATTGGTCCTTTAGCAGCCTACTCGGGCTATATCAATCCATGTGTGGGAGAAATAAACAGAAGAAGTTTCAAGGTGCCATCCACGTGTGAGTCTGAATTATTTTCCCCCGGCTGGAATCGGCTGCAGGCGTTTGTCCCCTCAGCCCGCCTCCCCTGCTCATCCTGTTCTGGCCCGGTCTCTGGGGAGCGGCCCGGCTGGTTGGGTCGTTCCACCCACTGTCTGCTCCGAAGCGCTCCGGGTAGCGACAAGTCCTTTGCCCGTCCCACCCCACTCCATCCCATTTAAAAAAATAGATTTTATTTGAGACAGGGCTTTGCTGAGGGTGGTCTTCAACTTGCAATCATCCTGACTCAGCCTCCCAAGTTGCTGGGTGTACAGGAGTGTGCGCTGCAATCTGCTGCCCTTGACCACTTTTAAACTGGGTTGTTTTGTTTTTGGGTTGAGTTCTTCATACCTTCCAGTACTAGACCTTTACATGATTTATGAAGATTTTCCCTTCATTCTGTAGGGTATTTTTGCACTTTGATAATGCCCTTTGATGTCTGAATGTTTTTAATTTTGATTAAGTCAAATTTTGTTGTTGTTGTTGTTGCTTGTGCCTTTAGTATCCTAAGAATCCACTGACAAATCCAAGGTTATGAAGATTTGCTCCTGTTTCCTTCTGAGACTTTCATGTTCTTTAAGTTCTCAGATTCATTTCGAGTTAAAAAAAAAAAAGAAGGGGGGGAAGGGAGAGAATATGAATCAGATTTATTTAGTTTTTCATAATTTTGTTCCTCTGACAGTTGGTTGTATATGTGGTGTTGGGGTTTGAACCTGGGTCCTCACACATGCCAAGCAAATGCAATACTGCTGAGCCACCACCCCAGCCCTCAAGTTAAATTTTTGCAAATGGCACAGGTAGGGATCCAACTTCATTTGTTTGTTTCTTGTACTAGGGATGGAACCCAGGGGAACTTTACCACTGAGCTACATTCCCAGCCTTTACCTTGTTTTGAGAGAGGGTCTCACTATGTTGCTGAGGCCTTGAACCCATGTCCTCCTGCCTTAGCCTCCCAAATTGCTGGGATTACAAGGGCATGCTATGTGCCCAGCTCCAACCTCATTTCATTGCATGGGGAGATATACTTGCTCCAGTGCCATTTGTTGGATGGCTTTCTTTCCTCATTGACTGAAGGGACTTAGCACTCCTGCTGAAAATCAGCTGGTCACAGATGTATAGGTTTTTTTTTTTTTTCCTAGACAGTGAATTCCATCTTCTTGCCAGGACCAAATCGTCTTGACTACTACAGCTTTGTGAATCCTCCAACTTTATTCTCCAAGACTGTTTTGGCTATTCAGGATCCTTTGTAATTTCACATGAATTTAAGGATGAATTTTTTAGATTAAAAAAAAAAAGCCACTGAAGTTTTGATAGGAATTGCACCGAACCTGTAAGCAATTTTGGGTAATTCAGACATCCTAACAATATTAAGGCCTCCCAATTTGTGAACACAGGATATTTTCCATTTGTTTGCTTTAATTTCATTCAGTAATGCTTTGGAGTTTTCAGTTAATAAGTTTTTTTTCTCCCTTTTTTGCTACCAGGGATTAGACTCAGGAGCACTTAACCACTGAGCAGTCTTTAATTTTTTAAAAAAATTTTGCAACAAGGTCGTGTTAAGTTGCTTAGAGCCTCACCATGTTGCTAAGGCTGGCTTTGAACTTGCAATCTTCCTGCCTCAGCTTCCCAAGGTACTGCGATTATAGGTGTGCACCACTATGCCTGGCTCAGTGAATGTTTTATACCTCCTTGGTTAAAATCATCCCTGGGGTTTTTCCCTGCTACTGATGTTAATGTAAATAGAAACATGATCTTAATTGCCCTTTAGATTTGTTCATTGCTGGTTTATACAAAGAGTGATCTAGTACCCTGCAATTTTGTTGGCTTTATTAGCTTTAATTGCTTTCCTGTAGATTCTTTGGGATTTTCTATATATGGAGCTGCCTTATGCAATCATTTCACAACTTTCTGATTTGGATGTCTATTATTTCATTTTCTTGTCTAACTGCTCAGGCTCATGCTGAGCAGCAGTGGTGACACAGGCAGCTCTCTCGTGTTCCTGACCTTGGGGCAAATGTTGTGGTCTTTCACTTCTGAATATGTTGTCAGCTTTTCCCCAAGTGCCTTTTATCAAGTTGAAGAAGTTCTTTCAACAGTCACAGGTTGTGTGTGTGTGTGTGTGTTTAAACAGAGAGAGGAGCAGTGAGAGAAAGAGAGAAACAATTTTATTTAGTGTATCATGTGGCTTTTGTTGCTCCACACTTGTGTATGTGGCGCTGGGGTCTGAACCTGCGTCCTTGTGCATGCCAGGCATGCCAGGCCCTAACTGCTGAGCCAAAATGCTCCAGCCTGAGTGGATTTTTTAAAATCATTAAAGATGGGTGAAATTTGCCAAACTCTTCTGTACCAGTTGAGGTGATCATGCTTTTCACACTTTATTCTGTTCATGTGGTAGATCATACTGATTAGCGGCTCTTAGAGCTGAGCTGCCCTTGGACTCCTGGTTAAACCACACATGCTCATGGGAAGAACACGTCAAAGATGTTATTACTGGATTCAGTCTGATATTGTGCTAGTCAGAGATTTGTAACTTTAGCTGTAAGACACATTGGTTTGTAATTTCGTTTAATATACCGTGTTGTCTGGCTTTGGTATTGGGTATTGCTGGCCTCAAAAAATGGGTCAATGTTCCCTCCTCTTCAATATTGTGGAGAGTTTGAAAAGGTTGGGTGTTCATTAAATGGTAGAATTTACCAATGAGGCTATTTTAATCCTGAACTTTCCTTTGTTGGAAGTTTGTTTTTAGAGGGACAGTGAGGGGGTGGGGGACAACTTTATTCAGTTTTTCATCTGGTTTTCATTGCTCCAACACTTAGTTGTGTATGTGGTGCTGGGGTTTGAACTCGGGTCCTTGCGCATGCCAGGCAAACGCTGTAAACACTGAGCCACCACTCCAGCCCTGCTGGGAGTTTTATGATTCAGTCTCTATTTGCTATTGGTATGGTCAGATACTTTGAATCTGAAATTGAAACAATTTTATAATTTGTTTCTATAAATCTGTCCCTTCCTTGTAGGCTATCTAACCTGTTGGCATAAAATTATTCACAGTATTACATCTTCCTTGTTTTTATTTTTATTTTTTAGCTTGGTAATAATATTCCCATTTTCAATTCCAATTTCAGTTTTATCTTCTTTTGTATACTTTGTAAACTAAAGGTTTGTCAACTTGATCTTTTCAAGAATTTTGGCCTGTGTTGATTCTATAGCTTTTCTACTCTTATCTTTGATCTTTATTATTTACTTTTTTTTCCTGTGAGCTTTGAGTTTAATTTGCTCTTCTTTTTGTAGTTCCTTAAGATGTAATGTTAGGTTACTGGTTTCTCCTCTTTAATGAAGGTCTTTATTTCCAGAAACCTCCCTTTTGGCATTGCCTTTGCTGCATTTCCTAAGTTTTGATGGGCTTTGCTTTCCATCATTTTAATCAGTAGATACTGTCTAATTTTCCTTGTGATTACATCTTTGAGCCACTGTGGCTTTATTTCTACATCTTTGTAACTTTTCCAGTTTTCCTGCTGTTACTGGTGAAAAATACTTTGTATGATTTTAATATTTTAAAATTTACTGAGATTTGATTTGTGCCCTGACATAGGATTTATGTTCTATGTAGAACTGAGAAGTATGCATATCTGCTCTTTTGAGTGGACAGTTTTATCCATTTCTTAGGTTGTTTGTTTCTACAGCAAAATAACTTAGGGGCTGGAAATAGCTCAGTAGTATAGCATCTGCTCAGCCTATGCAAAGCCCTGGTTCGGTCCCCAGAATGCCCCCCACCACAAAATAAAACAAAGTCTTAGACTAGGTAATTTATAAACAACAGAAATTTTATTGCTCATGATTTTGGAGGCTGGAGGTCCAAGACTAAGGTGCCAGCTGTCTGGTGAGGGCTTCTCATAAAAACATAGGGGAAGAAAAGAGGCAACCAAGATCCCTTGGCCCTCTTTGACAAGGGCACTAATCTCATCCACAAGAACTCTGCCTTTATGATCCTAATCACCTCCCAAAATTCCATGTCTCAATGTAAATACATTAGGGATTACATTTCAGATAGGAATTTCAGAGGGATACAAACTGTAGGTCCAGTTGGTTTACAGTGTTGTTCAAGTCCTCTATTTCCTTAATGATTTTCTGTCCAGATGTCCTATTCATGCTTTTGAACTAGGTACTGAAGTCTCCACTTACCCTTCACAAATGTGGTTGCTTGTGTCATTTCTTTTGTGCCTCTTTCCTTGGTGTGCATGTTCATAGCTGTGTATCTTTAATGACCTACCCTCTCACCAACATATGTCCTCCTTTCTATTTTAACAGATTTTGACTTGTCTGATATTAGTACAGTCATTTCTGGGTTACAATTTACATGGAATATTTTTTCCACTTTTCACTTTAAGCTCTTGAATCTAAAGTAAGTCTTTTCTGTAGACTGCATATAGTTCGACAATGTCTTCCTACCCATTTTGTCAGTATCTGCCTTCTGACTGGAAAATTTAATCCATTTACATTTAAAGTAATTACTAAAAAGGAAGGACCTCTGCCATTTTGCTATTTGTTGCTTTTTTGGGGGGTGGGGTAACCAGGGATTGATCCCACAGATGCTTACCACTGAGCCACATCCCAGTCCTTTATTTTTATTTTTTTAATTTTGAGACAGGGCTAAGTTGCTTAGGCTGACTTTGAACTTGCAATCCTCCTGCCTGGGCCTTGCGAGCCACTGGGATTACAGGCATGTGCCATCACATTTGGATTTGTTATTTGTTTTTGGTATATATTTTACATTTTTGTTCCTTAATTCCTCTATTGCTGCCAATTTTTGTGTTCATTGATTTTTTGCAGTGTGTCATTTTTCTCTTTAATTCCCTTTTGCATACATTTGCTAGATACTTTCTTAGTGCTTACCACGAACATTTAAAAACAACTGAAACTGACAGTCTCAATAGCATACAAAAATTCTGCTTCTATATAGTTGTTGTAATTTGTTGTCATCACAAATGACTTTACTCATTATGGGGTCATTACAGGGGTGCAGTTCAGTGGTAGAGTGCATGCTTAGCATGTGAGAAGCCCTGAGTTCCATTTCCATTCCATAAAAAGAAAAGCAAACTAAACCACAGGCTTGTTACTTTTTATTCACTTGTTCTTTAAATCAAGTGGGAAATAAAAACTGGATTCACAAACCAAAAATTACACCTGCCTATGTAATTACTTTACCAGGTGTTTTTATCTCTTTGTGTAGCATGGAATCTATCTATTGTCCTTTCATTTAGCCTTTAGGACCCCCTTTAACATTGCTTGCAGGGAAGGTCAAAACAAATCCCCTCCAGCTATTATCTATTTAGGAATGTCTTAATTTCTCCTTTACCTTGAAGGATACATTTTGCCACATTTAGTTGACAGGTTTTCCTCTTAGCAATTTAAATCTGTCATCCCAATGCTTTCTGACCTCCATGGATTCTGACCAAAAAAAAAAAAAAAAAAATCAGCTATAATACTATCAAGATCCCTTGTACTAGATGAGTCTCTTCTGTCTGTATTATTGTCTTTCAACAATTTAATTAAAGCAAGACTTGGTGTGGATCTTTTCCAAGTTATCCTTCTGAGTTTGTTGAGCTTCTTGGACATGTGGATTTATATCTTTCATCAAATTTGGGACATTTTGACCATTGTTTTCAGATGTTCTTTTTACCCCTTTCTACATTCTTCTCTTTCTTGGACCCACAAATTATGTATGTTGGTCTGACTGATGGTATCCCACAGGTTTATTAAACTCTGCTCACTTTTCTTTGAACATTTTTTCTTTTTGTTCCTTAGACTGGACAGTTTCAACTACCCCAACTGGAAGTTTGTTGATTTTTTCTTCTCCCTGTTCAAATCTGCAATTTAAACCTTCTAGGGAATTTTTCAATTAATTTCAGGGTACTTTTCAGCTCCAGAATTTCTAGTTGGTTCTTGTCTTTATTTAATTTATACTTTATTGATATTCTCATTTTGTTCAGAAATTTTGTTTTCCTGGCTCCTTTTGTTGTGTTCTCTTTCTCACTTGTTTAAAGTTCATTAAGCATATTAAGACAGTTGATTAAAGCCTTTGTCTAGTAAGTCTGATGTCTGGGCTTTCTCAGGGAAACTTTCTACCAATTTCTACCTTTGAATGAGCCATAATTTCCTCCTTCTTTGTATGCTTTGGGATTTTGTTAAAAACTGAGCACTTGTGTGGTAAGAAATTTCCCTTTAGGGTTGGCTGTTCTTGATGGATGGAGGCTACAATCATTTATTCACTTGGTGACCTTTTTTTTTTTTTTTTTTGGTACCAAGCATTGAACCCAGTGGTGCTTAACCACTGAGTCAAAACCCCAGCACTTTTTATATTTTATTTTGAGCCAGGGTCTTGCTAAATTGCTTACAGACTTGCTAAGTTATTGAGGGTGATTTTGAACTTGCAATCCTCCTGGTTCAGCCTCCCAAGTCACTGGGATTACAGGTGTGTGCTTCCATGCCTGGCACTTAGTGACTTTTCCAAATTATTTTTGCAAAGGTTATTCCTTGTCAACAAAATTAGTTTTTTTTTTTTTAACTTATTTTTGAGACAGGGTCTCACTAAGCTGTCGAAGTCCTCATTAATCTACTGAGGCTGGCCTTGAACTTGTGATCATCTTGTTTCAAACTTCCAAGTTGCTCAGATTACAGGTGTGTGCATATATTACATCTTCATACACTGTGGGTCATTTCTTTAACTTGTGCTAATTTTGTTTTTTGGTGGTTCTGGTGATTGAACCCAGGGCCTTATACATTCTAGTCAAGTGTTCTACCAGTAAGTTACATCCTGTAGTGTTCAGCTAGTGTTCTGACAGATTTCCTTCAATGTCAAGAACTAAAGGAAGCCGGATGTGGTGGTGCACACCTGTAATCCCAGCAGTTTGGGAGGTTGAGGCTTGAAGATCTCAAGTTCAAAGCCAGCCTCAGCAATTTAGGGAGGCCCTAAGCAACTAAGCTAGACCCTGTCTCAAAATAAAAAACAAAAATGGGGGCTGGAGCAATGGCTCAGCAGTTAAGGTGCTTGCCTGGCATGTATGAGGATGTGGGTTCAAACCCCAGCACCACGTATATAACCAAGCACCAGAGTAACAAAAGCCACATGAAAAGCTAAATAAAACTGATTCTCTCTCTTTAAATAAAAAAATAAAAAATAGGCTGAAGATGTGACTCAGTGTTTAAGCACCCCTGGGGTTCAATTACTGGTACCAAAAACACCACTACCAACAAGAAACAAAACAAAGGAACAGAAGACACTTTTCTGAGTGTGTGGATTGGCTCTGTTCTGGGGCATTTCATTAGCATTGTTTACAACACTTCTCCATTTCTTGCTTTCACTGAGCCTAGAGACCAGCTGGAGGTGAAAGCTTATGATCTTTACAGGCCTTTTCTGAGTTCACAGCCAGTCCTGGGTATTAATATGGCTTTCTAAATTCCCCAGTGGAGCTTCAGAATGTCCTGATTTTCCTCCAAGAAAGTCTCTCCCCAGCTTTTCTTTATAGGCTGCAGGTGGCTGACTATAAATGCAATCATAACTAATGCCCCAGTTGCCTCAGGTCTCAGTTCACCTTACAATTTTGTTAAGCTCACTGCTTTCCAGCTCTAAGTTGTGAATTAGACAGAACAGAGATGTATGTATACCTCACATCAGTTCTTTTGGGAGCCTCAGACAGAATAAACACAACAATTCTTGAGCAGGATTTTCCCACCCTGTAACTAGGGACCATGGTCTCACGCTGAGGCTTTAACAACACCAATGTAGCGGCTGAGGCAATGGCTCAGTGGTTATGGCACTTGCCTGACATGTGCGAGGATGTGGGTTTGAACCCCAGCACCTTGTATACAATAAAGTGTCAGAGCAACAAAAACCACATGAAAAACTAAATAATTGATTCTCTCTCTCATTGTCCCTCTCTTTAAAAAAAAAAAAAATAATGCCAATGTAGGGGCTGGAGTGGTGGCTCAGCAGTTGGAGCACTTTCCTGGTCATTACCAGGCTTCAAACCCCAGCACTACATACACAATAGAGTGTCAGAAACAAAGGCCAGGTGAAAGAATTAAGTTGATTCTCTCCTTCCTCTCTTCCCGTCCTTACCCCCTCCCCCTTTTGGTACCAGGGATTGAACCCAGGGGGGCTTAACCACTTTTTTATATTTTATTTTGAGACAGGGTCTCATTAAGTTGCTTAGGACCTAAGTTGTTGATGCTGGCTTTGAACTCAAGATCCTCCTGCCTCAGCCTCCCGAGTTGCTGGTATTACTCGCCTGGCTTTCCCTCTCTCTTTAACTTTAAAAAAAAAAAAGAAAGAATTCCAGTGTAGGACTGGAACAGAGTGTCAGAGATTGGAACACTTGCTGGATATATGCAAGGTCCTGAGTTTGAACCCCAGTACCACATACACAACTAGGTGCCAGAGAAATAATTAAAGTTGATTCTTTTTCTCTTTCCCTCTCTTAAAAAAAAAAAGAAAGAAAAAAGAAAAAAAAAAGAATGCCAATGTACCAGGAATGGGTTGAAACATAGGCAAGTAAAACCACCACAAAGCTTACCTAGCATTTTTTTTTAAAGGGAGAGAGAGGGAGGGAGGGAGAGGGAGAGAAAGGGGTAGGGGGAGGAGAGGGTGGAGGAGAGAGAGGGATTGAGGGAGGGAGAGACAATTAATTTTTATTTTTTCATTTTTCTTTTCCCCTCCACTTAGTTGCGTATGTAGTGCTGGATATTGAACACAGGACCTCGTGCTTGACAAGCAAGTGCTCTACCACTGAGTCACCTCTCCAGTCCCAGCTTTCCTAACATTTTAAAGTTGCCCTTTTCTTGATTCACTAGTCGATTGCTGTAAAGGTTTGACAATTTTCTAGATTTCTTACAAAGTTGGTTCTCACAGTTTCTGCTTTTCTTTTTGTGCATTTAGAGCTGCCTGTGTGACTCCACAGTGGCTTTTAAAATATGAGCCCCATCAGCCTCTCTCCCCTACCAAGCTGCAGAGCAAGAGTCTTGGATTCTCTCACCACTCTCTGCCTAAAAGTCCTAGCAGGTCTCCTTGGCAATCTGCTTAACATTCTGCCTCTGCTCAAGGTGTTCAGCCAGCAGGACTGTTCCTTGGGACCACATCTGGGGATTTCGTTATGTCTCTCACTCTCTACCTGCCCTTCCCTTCCCTTGTTTAGAATCTACTCTGTTTAGCACAGCTAATCTACTCTGTGGCACAGCTCGACCCTCAGTCTAACTACACCTGCCCATACAGAGTCTTACTGGAGTGTTCCCTTGTAATTATTTATTGCCTGACCCAAACAAGGGTAGCTAACACTGAGCAGCCATCCTGCTTATTGTTGAGAGGTACACACAAGTGAGCTGGTGAAGTCTTTCCTCCCACAAAGGTCTCTCCAAAAGTGTTCTGAGGGGGATGGGAGCAACTGGGGTAGTGTGAATATAGCCTGGAGGTTGCAGGGAGGAGTTCTGAGGCAGGGAATTGCCACGGGTCTGGTTACTTGGGAGGGATCAGGTCTGTAGCAGAAAGCAAAGGGCTCTGGTGGCCATGTCACAGCCCTTTGAGTCAAGGAGGAAATCAGAAGCTTGCTCAGGGCACCAGAAAGCCAAGCCAGGTCAACTTACTTTCTGATGTCCAGCCTCAGCCCCTTGAGTCCACAAGGCATGATGCAGATGATGGCTCCCAGGGGTGAGCACAGGGTGACATGGACATCATCTCCCCAGAATGAGGACACCAGTAGGGAACAGGTTCCTAGTACCTGGCTGCTGATAGAGAGGGTGTATGGCTTCCAGCTCAACAATGCCACAGCAGAGGGGCCCAAAGACTGTAGATCCATGGTGAGTCACAGCAGGCGTATCACTTACACAGGTCTGTAAAGCA
This sequence comes from Aplodontia rufa, assembly GCA_004027875.1. Taxonomy (NCBI): domain Eukaryota; kingdom Metazoa; phylum Chordata; class Mammalia; order Rodentia; family Aplodontiidae; genus Aplodontia; species Aplodontia rufa. The sequence continues at coordinate 3,384 of PVKS010022235.1, read as the reverse complement.
GGCATCCCAGGTGATAGTCTTGGAGCTGTGGGTTCCATTTCTGCCTCCTTGGGGCATGTTCTGAAGCTGGGCATAGCGGGGATCTGAAGACCAGCAAGGACACAGATGAGTGGGCAAAGAGACCAGCTCCAGGGATCCATCCTCTCACCAAGCAGAAGTCTCTTCTTCCACCTGTATAGCTAGAGACCTGAAGAAGGTCTGGGGTACCCTGGTGTCAGCATAATGCTATGTTCCCTGATCCTTGACCCAAGAGGAGAGACAGTTAGCCATAGGGACACAGAATCATGAGCTAAGGTTGCATGAGCCCTGGGACCCAGAAGGCATTGTCCCAGACAGCAATGTTCACAGAGACTGCTTCCTGACACAATGCCATAAAGCTGGATGAATAAGACTCATCTACTACAGGGAAGTAGCAGAACTAAAAATTGAGCATCCAGCTACAGCCTATGCCTGTCAATCTTAGCAGCAGTCCAGGGGATTGGCATCTCCTCCCTCCTGGATGTCCTCTCACTACTCTAGCTGCTCTCAATCAAGTCCCTCATCTTCTTTTTCTTGCTGGCATCCCAGAGTTCACTTCACCTATTCAGTAAGTCTGACCAGTCCTGAGGCAGCAACACTCCTTATCCTGTAACGATGTCCAAACTTGGGCTCATTTTCAGTCCTAACCATTCTCTGGGCAGGAGATGGGACACTCCCACCTGGAGGCAACTGGCTTTTCACATGCACTCAACTACTCATCTCTGCCCCAGACGCCCTCCAAGATGTGTGCTTGACAAGCTTCATCTACTTGCTCACACCGCACCGCCAATAGGTACCATTTATTTCCCTGCCCCTCAGAAGTAGACAAGGGAGGAAAAGTTGGTAGAAACTCACAGTGGAAAATATCTGTCAATATGTAGCCTGGATTTCTCCTCTTGGATACTTTATTTTTTTTGCTGGATTCCTGAACATCTCCACTATATGCTGGACTCTGTTCTGAGGTTTCATGTGGGGCGCAGAAGCAACCACTGCCCTCAGGGAGCTCACTGAGGTAATATCATAGCAAATACATCAGTGCAATGGAGCAACTGCTCTGGTTGGCGGCTGCAGAAGAGCCTGAAACATTTTAACTACAGTGGTAAGGAAGGCTTCACCAAGAAAGTGGCCTAAAGGTGAGGGAGGGAGGGTCACGTGATACTGGGGAAAGGAAGTCCGAGCTAGAGGCAATGTGAATGTAAAGGCTAGGGAGGGCAGGGGCATGTGCAGCAGGTTCCAGGAGCAGTGGGCAGCTAGCGTGGACACAAGAATGAGGGAGCAGGGCAGACACACTATATCGGGTCCCATGGGCCCTGCTGTTGGGGTGCTACCTGCGCTGAGTGAGGATACACAGCAAAGGCTTCTGCAGGCTGCATGTGTTTAAAGGGGAGCAAAGGAGCAGTTTCTCACCATTCTGTGAAAGAACACAAACTCCGCCTTTGCCAATATCCACTCCTTTTGGCCTTTCCTGGAAAAGGGGATGTTCTGTTCCACCTTGAATAGTCTAGATAAAGGTGAGGGGCATGTCAGAAGGCAGTGGCACCTACTGAGTGAGGTGCAGTTAAAGGGACTGACAAGGGGTCTGGGGGGGTGGCTTTCTGAAGAAGGGTGGCAGGAGGATGGTACAAGAAGCACCCAGGGCTTCTGAGCTATGATCACAGAGGAACCCACAAGTAGTGGTCTGAGTGACCAGGCCCAAGAGCAAGTGTAGGGACAATGCTTATGAGAAGACAAGGAGGGAGAGCTCAGAGGAATGGTCACCAGGGACAGACTGTCAGAGGCCTTGGTTGCATTTCTACATAAGGAAACAAAACAAAATGTCTCAAAAGATTAACTTGGAATGGTGTGCAGAAGGATTATGTAAGATAAGCTCCAAAAGAGGGAGAACACTAAAGTGCCAATCCATTCCGCAGCAGATACAGAGCAGGAGACATGGGAGGGTGTCACAGACTGTCAGTGATGGTGTCAGCCTGTCCTGGCAACAGACACCTAGATTCCCAGAAAGGAATATTCACTCTTCCCAACTGTGGGGAATTTAATTCTGCAATATTTACTTAGTACATTTTATTTTAAAACAGCTTGAATTCTTATTGTTGTTCTGAAAAGGAACAAAATTACGTGGCTCAAAACTTAAAAAGGTGTAAAAGAAAAAGCGAGGGGCTGGAGTGGTGACTCAGCAGTTATCTCGCCAGTATGGCATGTGTTTGGACCCGGGTTCGAACCCCTGCACCACATGCACAACCAAGTGTAGGAGCAATTAAAACCAGATGAAAAACTAAATAAAACTAATTCTGTCTCCCTCTCCCTCTTAAAAAAAAACAAAAGAAAAGAAAAAGAAAAGTGAAAAACTTTGAAAAACTTTCCCACTGGCCACTTGGTTCCCCTTCCGTTTCTTTTGGTTTTTTAAAGAGAAAGAATCTATTTATTTATTTATTTATTTATTTTTACATCTGCCATTTGTTGCGTGTGTGGTGCTGGGGTTTGAACCCGGGTCCTCACGCATGCCAGGAAAACGATCCAACCGCTGAGCCCCCCCTTCCCAGTTTCTGACACATCTTTCCAGATTTCTCTAAGCTCACACACACATTTTTTTTCTTAAAAAAGAAAAAAGCACCAAACCGGGCACTAGTTTTACACGCTGCGGGACGTTCCGTACCTGTGGGAGGTCACCGCTCTCCCCACGCCCTCGTCCTACTCCAGAGACCCTGAAGATACGCAACACTAAGCAGCACTCGAGACTTTCTTTAGGAACAGAAGTCCGGGCATAGACTGCCCCCGCGGACCCACGCTGACCACTCGAGACAACCAATGCTCGCTGCCCGATGTACACGAGCTCCCTCCAGGCGCTGTGTGCTGCTCTGCCTGACGGGCGGCAAGGAGACCAATCACCGGTGTCCAGCAAGCAAGGGACCTGCCAGCCACCTGTCTGGCAAAACCTGGCTCCGAGAAGCAGCACCGCTGGAAAACGCTTCCGCTGTAGGAACGCAGGACCCGCCCTGGCTGAGGTCCCCATCGCAGCTCCTACGAGCACGGTTCTCGATCCTCAGAGGTCTCCCAGCGGGGCGTCCTCTGCACGTCCCCGGGAGAACCCAGCACTCTTCACTCGCACGCCTGCGCTCGCTCCGCCCGACCTCCGGGCGCCTCGCCCCTCGAAAACGCCCAGTCCGGGCACAGTGCCCCCAGGGCCATTCGCGGCGGACCCGGCCTGAAGCGACCCCCGAATCAACGACGCCTCACAGGCCGAGCAGAACGCGCCCTGCGGCCCCTCGCGCCGCCCTCAACCACCAAAGACAAGGCTTGCACGCACCCGAACTCACCTCCCGCAAAGTCGCGCCCCACCATAGCGCGCCGGGCACCTAGCGTCTCCGC
>PVKS010022234.1:0-34003 GCA_004027875.1 Aplodontia rufa | reverse complement strand
GGATTAACTTAATACCAATGCCTATCATGACACTATTACCATAACAAAAAGAAAAAGTCTAGCCCTTTCAGAGGTTCAGTTTAAATAATAATAACAACAATAATAAAAAGTTTCTACACTTCTTGAAGAAAACCAATTGTTGTAACACATATCGCAAAGAAAGAGATGCAGGGACATGAAAAAGTGATCTCAGGCTCCCAACCCTCTTTCCTTATTACAGTGACCTGATGATATGAAGACAAGGAAACAGGGGCCTGATGTGTCCCCAAGGTTGCTGACACATCCTAAGGTAGGTTCTCAGAGGGAATCTTGGTAGAACAAGAAGGTGAAATAATGATAGCATGTGCAAGGCCCTGTGTTCAATACTCAGTCTGGCCCAAAAAAAAATAAAATAGAAAAGGGTTCTTCTAAATTGTGCACAAAAATTTAAATACTAACCTACATGTTTTAGACTGTTATATACTATACTAGGTGACTGTTGATCCTTCCACAGACACTGGTGAGTAGAAGTGGCCAGTGGAAGGAAATATGCCAGGTAGTTGTAGCCTTAGCTATTCCATGAGTTTATTGGCCTCATATCATGGGGTTGGAGGAATATATATCTGTGAAGTGATTTGCAATGGAAGAAATCCATACAACCTGAAATTTGAATTACTTTTCTTGCTTTTGTTATCACCCAGGAGGGTTGGACCTACCTAGAGGCAGCAATAGTAACTGAAGTCGAAACTTGTACCTATTTCATATCGGGAATTGCCCAACTTTATTCTTTTTTTTTTTCCCTTTTTGATTTGAATCAACTAATTTATGATAATGGGTTTCTGTGCCTTGAAATTTTGAGTATTTATTTTTAAACTGCTGTTCTTTTTCCTTTTTGGAGGGAAGGATTATAACAAAGAAAGTTTTTAACTAACATTTTAATTTTCTTCAGTAACTAGCAAAATATTCCATGCCATAATTCTTTTCATGAAAAAATCTGTGTAAACATAAGTAAATCTATTCATCAAGATTTTCAAGTTTGGGCCGGGAGTGTACCTCAGTGGTAGAGTACTTGCCTAGCATGTAAGAACACTTGGATTCCATCCCCAGAACTGTAAAAGAGAGAGAGGGAGAATTTTTTCAAATTCTTTAAGGTAAAGTTGATCATTATGGCCTTGTGATTTTTTTTCTTTGCTATGTCTTTAGCAAATCCCATTTTTGTACTGCATATTATAATATTGACATGGTCTGTCTTTTCTCTTAAGCAGGTTTACCAGAAATTGTCTCATCATGCTCAAAGAACTAAGTTTTTGTTTTATTAAGCCTCTATATTGGTTTTTTGTTATTCTCTATTTTAAAATTTGTCCTTTGTCCTTTGTAATCCTTTGTAATTATTAATTGCCTTTATATACTTAACAGTACTCATGAATTTTTTCCTAGCTACATTTTTTGTTTGTTTAGTTTTTTTGTTTGTTTGTTACTAGGAATTGAACCCAGCATCACTCTACCACTGAGCTATATCTCTGGACCCTTTTATTTTTTATTTTGAGACAGCATCTCACTAAATTATTGATCCTGACCTCAGCCTCCCAAATCACTGGATTTACACATGTGTGCCACCATTCCCAGCCTTGGCTTCTTGAAATAAATGTTAATTCTATTTGTTTTATCTTGAATTTGTTCAGTGATATATTCCAATGTATATATTTCTCTTTAAGTTATAGATTCATTCTGTGAATATTGACATATAATCAAATAATACATATGTTCACTGTGAGATTTCCATAATTTCTCTTATGATTTCTTAACAAAAAACCTTTACTAAAGCCTTATTTAGTATTCAGGCATATGGGATTGTTTCAGCTTCCTTTGTACTTATTTCCAATTTTATGGTATTGTGACCAGAGTGTATGTGGTATTGATTAAACAGACTACATCAAGGCTTTCCTCTGTGCCAATGTCTGGCTCATTTTTACGACTGATCCTTGTCCTAAAAACGGTGTATAATTTCTATTTAAGCCTTTAAACTTCTGTGTTCACATATATTTTTGGTCCGCTTGATTTGTCAGTTTCTGAGATTCACAGATTAAATTATCTAATTGTAATTGTTGATTTATCTATTTCTCTCTGTAGCACTACCAATTATTGTCATGAATATATAGTATTAGGTATGTAAATGTTCATGATTGTTTTGCCTATTATACCTATTACCAGTGCCCTTGGTATCCTTCATGATTTTTTTTAGCCTTATTTTTTGATCCAATGTTAAAACTTACTCTGAGTGAAGGAGAAAGTTGCATTCATCTACTATATTTTAAAGCCATTTCATTCATTTTCCATTACCTATACTCTTTTGTTTTAAACATCATTTTTAGATAAATATTCCTGTATTAAATTGTATGGAGAAACATTTGTGCTATTCTCTTCTTACTTCCCTCTTTGTTAAAAAATTGTTCACACATTTCTTTCATTTTCATGTTCAAGGCAGACATAAATGGGAATGAACAGTTTTGGTGATTTCTGCACTTTTTATCAGTTAAAACTTTCCACGAAGCCATATAAAAGGCTTCTCCCCACATCTCATTGGCCTAGAATCCCTTGCAATGTCACCCCCAGCTGCAAGAGAGGTTAGTAAATTGTGCATTTGTTTTGCCAGATTCTATTTTGTATATAGTTTGCTATTGACAAAATGTAATAGCAGGTACTTGTGACAAAATGACACAAGTGCTTCCTTCAAGTATCTCACTGTGATATGTCCATATTTGAGAGCCCTTGGTGCCTCTTAATAAGTCCTTTCAATAAGTTCTTACATCTTTCTGTGATTTAAGGAAATGTTCAGGAGTTATCTTTTTATTCATTTGTTTGTTGTTGTTTTTGTTTTTCATTTTTTTATCTACTTTTTCCTCACTGGGACTTTGTTAGGCATATACTGACACATACTGTCCCTTACCTTTTCTCTCGTTTTTCCAAAATTTTTCTTTATTCATGTCTTGCAGAAGAATCATCTAATAAAATATTCCCATTTGCTACATCATATTTCAGCAGTATTAGTATGAGGGCTCAATCCATCTACTGACCTCTTTAATAATTATCAGTTTTATACCCATTATCTTCTAATAATTTGACCTTACAAACACTTATTACTATTTACTTTTACCATCATCCTTTCTCTGAGAATAGTCTTACATTTTTCTGAGACTGCATTTTTCAGAGCACAGTCGAGAGAAATGTATAGAGATTACCCACATACTTCCTATCCTTACACATGCATAACCTCCCCAATTATTGCCTCCCCACCAAAGTGCTACATTTTTTGCAATTGATGAACCTACATAGACACATAATTTTCAATCACAATTCATAGCTTACATGAGTTTTTTAATATTGCTTTTACATATTTTATGGGTTTGAATAAATTCAAATTGGCATATACTAATCATTACAGTATCACACAGAGTATTTTCAGTACTGTAAAATTCTTCTGTGCTGTACCTAGACATCCTTTTCTCCCTCCAAACCCAAACTAAGCCCTAATCTTTTTTTATTGTCTCCCATAGTTTTTTTCTTTTTTCACAATGTCATATAGTTAAAGTCATATAATATGTAGCCTTTTCAGACTGGATTCTTTCTCTTAGCAGTGTGCATTGGAGTTTCCTACATGTCATTGCATGGGTTGGTAGCTCCTTTCTTTTTGAAACTGAATAATAACATTCTTTTGTCTGCATATGCCACAATTTATCCATTAGCCTACCTAAGGACATCTTGGTTTCTTCCAAGTGTAGGCAATTATAAAGATGCTATTAGTATTGGAGTACAGGTTTTGAAGTTCCCATAAAGTTTCATCACATTTGGAAATTACCAAGAGTGTGTTCATTGGGTTGTATAGTTAGACTGCTTAGTTTTATAAGAAGCCACCAAACTGTCTTTCAAAGTGGTTGTGCCATTTCGTATTTCCACCAGCAATGAATGAATGTTCCTGCTCCTCCTCATCGGCATTTGGTGTTGTCAGTGCTCTTTATTGGGTCAATAGGTATTTAATGGTATCTCATTGTTATTTTAATTAGCATTGCCCTGATGACACAGAATGTGTCATACACTTATTGCTATTTGTATATCTTCTGGTGAGATTTTTGCCCAAATTTTAATCTACAAATGTAACTCTCCTGAATCCAGTCCTGAATACCCTCAATTGGTGATCTTGATCTCTTTAGTACCCTAGATTTTTTTAATAAAAATCATCACAAACCTACCTCTTGACAATATGAAACTGAAAGATAGTATTTGCATAAATGTCTACTACATGGAAAGAAGTTGGTACTAGTTACTTTCCCTGTCATCCTAATGGAATCCTGCCCCAATCAAATACTATTTCTTCACTGAAGCCTTCTCTATTGCTTTTCTAAAGACCTTGTTTCATCTCCTTTGTGCTGTCCCCACAGCCAGGCTGAAAACTCATTCATTCATTCATTCACTGATTTATTCATCAATCAGTTGTTGATCTTGTACATAAATCAGATATATTCTAAATTCTAGAGAAATAAAAATGAAAAACAAAGGGAGCAGCTATCAAATTTTATACATATCCAATTACATCACTACTTATATACTGAATATCTGATTACTCAATAAATATTGTTTGATTGATTGAACTTTAAAGACAACTGCATCCAGAAGTAACTAAATAAGTAGTGATTTATAATTTGTATTTTAAAGTAGAAAAGATGCTGTTCTTTTGCCCAGTGTTCTTGCCTCTGAATCAAGCTACTTTTCTTCTTATAGCATAAGGTCTGTCCTGATCTTTCAAGGTTGAAGGAAATTCCTTGATTATTACTTCTTGACCAATTCTCCAAGACATACCTACCCAGATATATCAACGACAGACTTATAGCTTGAAATTATGTTTGCAGTTCTTGAAGGTATGCTTTTTTGTAAAACTCAATATAGGAGCTGTGTCTACAATTAAAAGTGAAACATTTGGCATGTTTGTTAATTCTAGTTTCATTTAATAACCTGTAAGGCATGTAAGTTTAAGCTTTTTTTTTTTAAGTTAATGGGGAAAATATGAGATGCAATACTAATCCTTTAGGATTCCGGTCTTGGTGTTTGTATGAAATTCTGAGGTCATGATTTAAATCTTCATTGTATTGTGATTTCCTTTTAGGTGTATTGCGCTAAGTGAAACTTGTCAAATAAATCTTCCTTTTAAAAACTGAAGAAAAAAAATTAAAAAAACAGAAAAATCTCTTTAAAATTCAATAATGTATAAAGGGAGTTCTGTACCTTACATCATATAAGAAATGTACTGAAAATGACCAATATGATTTACTAATTATTATAACCCTAGATGCTATTAGGAAAACTGATTTTTGATTGCATGGGTTTTAGAAAAGTCAGTGTGGTTAAATGAGTATTTGGTAAATTGTGCTGATAGAGACTATGGAACTCTTTTTTGTAAGGATTTTCACTGAATATCTGATATTTGGAGAACTGAAGTAGCAGGAAAAACTGGTATTTATGTCCTGTACAGCAAAAGAGTATCAGGTTATGGAATTGTATTTTCTACCTTAATTGTTCTCTCTCACACTGGTCCTAATTGCTCTCCTCCCTTACACTTGACAACAAAATCATGAGAATCCTAAGCTAAAGACAACTTTAAAAAATTGTTTTTAATATGAGTGGAGGGAAAGAGAGAGAATGTTTTGATGGAAAGATCCCAGGATAAATATACAGATCCAAGTATATTTCCATTGAGTGGTTGCTATCTCCAGAGACTCTCAATTCTGGTTCTACCTTCTGAGACTAAATGTTTTGTTGTTGTTGTTGTTGAACAGTCTTACATATTGGAGGGACTTCTTGTTAAACATTCATGAACATATGAATATTGACAAAGTAAGTTAAGGCTGATCCTAGTTCATGGTTTCCCCCCTTTGACTATTCCCTGTTCCTATGTTTTCCCTACACTATGGTATATATATGTGCAATGGAGTTCTACTGTCTCTTCTATTAGAGATAACGATATCATAGCATCTGCAGCCAAATGGATGGAGATGGAAAAACATGCTGAGTGAAATATCCCAAACTCAGAGACTCAAGGGCCGAATGTTCTCTCTCATATGTGGAAGCTAGAATACAATCTAAGACAGATTGAGACTAAATGTGAAATGTGCTTTCTGTCCCATCATAGAAACTTAGTGACATCTGTTACCCCACCACCTATCATCACTGTCACCACCACCAAGGGAGAAGATGAGGCTATTTGGAATGGTGTTTACATAATTATTTTTCACAGATAAAGAGGTGTGTACCACTGCAAGAATGTAGCTGACTTACCTTAGAACGTAGACACATAGCCATTGTCCAGCTGGAGTGTAACTCCCACCATCTCTGCCTTTTGCCCTATTAAGGCAGGTCCCCAAGGACTTGAGGCAACTTTAATTGACCCTAATTTTTTTTTCTGGATCTCTTCTGTTCTCTCTTTTTGCTTTCCCATTTTATCCTTCATTTCTCCGGGTGCCTTTATTTCTTATTTACTCTATGTTTCTTTCTTCCTTTTCCATAGCATTTCACTTAGGCTGGAAATGTCAACTGAAACACAGTCAAGACAGTAAAACTAGATTCCCTTAGCTGGAGTGATGATGATGATAGTGATTTAATAATCAGAGGAATTCTGATATTAATCTATGTTAGTCACATTTTGTTAAGTTTCTTGCCCCTAGTCACTTTTTTGTAAGAAATCTTATTATTCATATTTTACCATCAAGAATTATTCAATGATGCTGTAGCTTTTCTTAACAAATAGAAAACAGACTGTGTACAACAGTGAACTCTACAGCACTAGCATTCATAAGGTAAAAATGAAAGTTTCATCTAACATTACCAACCCTGGATTGTTGATCTTAACTTAGCCTACCTAAACTTGGGGACATTTGGCTAAAACAGCTATGCACCCTCCCTACCCCCACTTACCTTTTTAGGTAGTGCTGCCCAGAGGAAGAGGCCCTTTCCCTGCTCCTCATCAAGCTGAAATAAATAGATTGATTATAGCACCATTGTCAGAAGTCCAGTAGTCTTCCACACTGATTTATGAGAGCATCTTGAAGGAGTGAAAAAAAAGCAATTCTCAGGGCTTTGAAAACAGGTCTATTCCAGTGTGTGTTTAAAGTTCACAGCCTACAACCACAGACTTGTCTGGGGAGCCTAGCAAGGTGTTCCTCATCACCATCATGTTTGCGAAGGTTAAAAAGAAACAAAAATAAAAACACAAGAAAAGAAAAAGAAATGAAAGAGAAAATTAAAGAGTCATTCTGTGACCTCTGCTTCAGACCCCCAAGAGGGAAGTAAGTCCATGCATCTGAGGCTCCCCAGAGGGCTTGCAGAGCCTTGCTGTTGTCCCCTGCATTGCCCTATAGCTGGTGTTTGTAGGCTGTGGAGTCTGGCCACATGGCCAAGCAAATGGCACAGGTCAGGGACTATGTCATACCCCATATGCCTCAGGGCCAAATGGGAGCAAGACTGGCCCTTCAGGTCCAGCCTGGTAGCCCAAGAATGTCCTCAGGACAAGGTCAGATGATTTCCCTCCCTGGCTTGCAGCTGGTTTCAAATCTCCTACTTACTTTTAAATGCATTTCAAACATTACCACATTTAATACTCAAAACAACCCTATGAGGTGGCTATTGATAATTTTCATTTTTACAGATGGTCAAAATGAAACACAGAGGAAGTTAAGTTACTTTTCTAGATAAGAAAAGTTATCAGTTATCAAATCCAGATTTCTCTGAGCCCCAAGTGCATATGCTGGGTGGAAATGCCATGCCTCCTCTCCTGGAGCACATGGTGCTGGAGTTTTGCCAGTTTGGAATATGTTGGCCAGGGCCTCTGACATTATAACATCCTGCAGGGAAATATCTCAGGAGAAGCATTTCACAGCTTTACAGGGAGAATCTGCTTCATTATTGCAGCACTGAGATTTCAGTTGCTCACAAAGAAGACTGGAACAAACATGGCTTGCAATGTTTATTTTATGCTCATATTATTTATGAAGAGGAACCATGTTCTGTTGTTTCCAGGTAAGATGTCATTGACAAGTTCTTACATTCAGCATTTAATGAATAAATCTATAGTCTATGCGAACCCCATTGTCTTGAAAGTGAGGGAAATAAAACCACCGAGGGCCTCATTGAGTTCAGAATTATGAGAAGTCCCTGACTATATTACAGACTATTTATCCAAATAAATTCCTGATCATTCCATAATATGTCAATTCTAAGTGCATGTACACACGCTTCAGTTGCTCCTTGGGGATCATTTTTCTATATAGAACAGGTTCCTGGAAAATTCAATATGTGATGAAAGAGCCTTGTCAAGCCAAAGATGATAGGGTTTGTTGGTGGGCAGGTATTCCTTAAGCATTCAGGAAATTCTGAACATAGAATCTGAGACACTTAAAATATCATAGTCCTACAATACACACTTGGCTGTTAGTGAAGGCATGATAGAATTACTCAGCAGCACTGAGGAAACATGAAATAAGATCTGAATACCTTCATTTAAACATTATGCACACTTCAGACAAAATGGGTCAAATAGTGATTATGGCTTTGCCAGGAAATATCAACTAAGCAGCTGTATTTTTATTAAAAGTATTTTCCTTTTCTTTTTATCTTTCTTTTTACTTTTTTATTGTCCCAGAGTTGAACCTAGAGCCTCACACATGCTATGTAAGTAGTCTACCACTGAACTACATTCCCAATCCAGAAAATATTTTTATTACAAAGATTACTTGGGTTTATTGTATGAAATCAAATATAAACACAAAAGAGAAAAAATGAACTGTAATGCCACTCATTAAACAATGTTAACATTTGGCCAGATAGATTTCCAGATGATTTTCTATTTATTCCTTGAATGATACTTAAGTATTGCCTAGAAGCCAAGAATAGCTTTAAGCCCTCAAAAAATGGGATCCATATATGATGCTTATGTTTTCAACAAAAAACATGATCATAGGACACATAAATTTTAAACTTTCTTTTTTAGTCAACAATGTAATATGAATATCATTCCATGTAAATACATAATCTTATACATTAATTTAAATGACTGCATCATTGCAGTGCAATAATATAGATATTACTTTTTTTTTATTTTAGCTGGTTTTGAATTTTCCCCTACTAAAAATATCCTGATAAATATCTTTGTAATAACTACCCACACTGTATTGATAAATAATTAAATGAAGGTTTAATGGATCAATAGAATGAGTTAACAATATGAGAACCATGGTTTCAGGGTTTCAAATTTCCTTCTAAAATATTTGTTCAAGTTGCATAATTCCAAAAAGGATATACAAGTGCCTGTTTCCTCTCTGCTCTGACAACTTTTAGGAAAAGATACTTTTTCATTTGCTTTCATTTTCTCTTTTATTACTAATTAAATAATTTTTCATAAACATTGTATTTGTATGTGTTATTTTTCAATATCCTAATTTTTCCTATTTCCTAGTATAAATTATTGGCAGTCACATTTTAGTAAGTCTTTGAGTATTAATTTGGGATAACGCTTTTAGGAACTAATGAGTTGGGGAATAAAATCATTCAAGAGATTAAGAAACAAACAAGCAAAGGAAGTAGAGAATCTTCATATCTAAGTTAATATTGTAAAAGTAAAGACATAAAGAATGAGGACTAAGTGTACAGGGCACTGAGACACTTCAATGGGCCTGGCTTCTCAAGGTTGGGAGAAGAAGGAGCTGGGTCAGCTGAGGCAGTACAACACATGGAACTGGTAGTGGAGCAAGAAGGCAGTTCCTTCTTTCTTAGCAAAGGTGAGCCAATAAATGTCTTTGGAACACCATTTTCTCCCTTGTAACAAAAATGTAGACAAGATGATGATTTTCCCTCTAAAATTCTGTATAACCAGATACAGAAGATTTGACAAAGATGGAATAAAGGAATGTACCATCAAAGTTGGAAAAATTAGGCTGATAATAAATGATGAGTCCAAGGCCTCTAGACTTAAATGTCATTGGAATAGGATAATGTTTTTCGCTGTGTGTGTCATCAGACATTCTTTTCAAAAACTATGGCCATATAAATCTAGGACATTACTGGTTAAACAAAATTAAACATGTGTCTCCAGTGCAAGACTTTGCAAATTCTTTATTATGCTAATGTACATGTGGAATCTCAGAGGAAGATAAAGTTTGCAGCATTATCCCAATTTTTATTACCAGAGAATTCTTTTTTGAAGCATTTTTCAGGACTAAGAATCACATCACTTAACCACTATTAATGGATAAACTTCTATGGCAGGTTGAAAATGAGTGTTATCTTCTGCTGAAACATTGAGAATACCCAGGGTTGGGTCACTTTTTCTGTCTTTACAACTCTCTCCCTCTCTTTCCCCTCTTCCCTATTCTCTCTCTCCCTCCCCCTACCCTTTATGCAATGCTGAGGATTGAACCCAGGGTCTTGCATGTGCTAGGCAACCATTCTACCACTGAGGTACACCTCCATCCCCCTCTTCACTATTATCTTTTTGGAATTATGGTGAATTGGTCAGGCATGATGGTACACACCTGTAAATCTGGCAGCTCAAGAGGCTAAGACAGGAGAATCACAAATTCAAAGCCAGCCTCAGCAACTTATTAAGACCATGTCTCAAAACAAAAAATAAAAAGGTCTGGGGATGTGACTCAGTGGTTATGCAACCCTGTGTTCAATTCCTGGTACAAAAAAAAAAAAAAAAAAGAATTATGTTGATTCAAAAACAGCCAAACCTCCTCCTTTTATGGAGGAGATAAATGCTATAATAGAATATTACATTTCTTAATGGTTGAAATTTAGGACCATTAGATTAAAAATTCAGCCCAAAGTCTTATTGGGCACCTACTATTTGCTAATTCCTATGCCTTACTTTGGAATACAGACATGGGGATAGCTCAGTTTCAGTATTTGTGTGATGGCATCATTTTTGTGGGTGGGAAGAGGGAAGCAAAGAATTAAACAGATCAGCACTAAATAATAAGAGTTATAACTCAAGTATGCAAAGATTTCTGTGTGAACTTCAACTGAGAACCATCTAAACTAGATCAGAGATGGATGTTTATGAGACCTCAAATAAAAAGCAATAGGGACAAGTAAGAGATCACAAAGCAGACAACAGAGAGGGGCAATCCAGACAAAAGTCAGTGTGTCATCACACATAGGTGGAAAAAACACAGGCCATGGCAGAGTTGGGTGTGGTATGAACACAGGGGATTTTTTTTGTTTTTATTTTTTTTTTTATTTCTTTTGGTACCAGGGATTGAACCCAGAGGTACTTAATAAGTGAGCCACACACCCAGTCCATGTTTAGAATAATTTTTAGACAGGATCTTTCTATTTGCTAAGGCTGGCTTTAAACTTGCAATCTTCCTGCCTCAACCTCCTGAGCCACTGGGATTCTGTAATCCCATGCCACATCACCTGGCCATGAACATAGGTTTTGCTAAAAAAAGAGAAGACACTAAGGAGAAAGTCAGCACCAAATTATGAAAGACAAGATAAGAAAGTAGAGATTGGGACTTTATTCTGTAGGTTACAGAGGAACTTCTGGTGAATTTTAACTATCATAAGAACAAATCTGAGGCATTTCATGGAGAGAAGAAAGTTGGAAGTGATGTGAAATCTAAGTGGAAGCCTGGAGAAAAGTCTTCCAAGTCAAACACTGGTCATTGCAAATTTAGTTAAAAAATGATGAGTTCATATTGTGTGCATGTACAGATATAGAGAATATGTAACAACAAATCCCATCATTGTATACAACTATAATGTACCAATAAAAATATGGAAAAAAAGAAATGAAGAGCACCTGAGCTAAGGAAATTGTATGAACTGTAAATCATGCTCAAGACTAAGACATCTCCCTAAACTGAATGAGACTTTCCAGACAAATGATGTTAGTAATGAGACAAAACTCTAAGAGTAATATCAATCTTTAACACTGACACTGACCAAAATTGACAAACTGTGCCATATCATTCCACGTTAGTCTCGTGTTCATCCAGTTTTATTTAAACTAGTAATAGCTGAACTTATTAGAATATAAACCATATTTTGGAGGCATTTTCACAGTACATGAAGTACTAATGTGAGTCCTCTGAAACTATTTGACTACTATGAAGTTCTGTCAACCAAGTTCACTGAAAGGAACTCAGGGAGGAAGATGACCACAATGAGGGAGAATCTGAGCATTCCTCTAATCCATGTCCAGACCCACTGAAATCCCAAGGCAACCAAATCATGGTCCCACCTCCTATTAGCAGCATTGATTCCTAACCAGTCATGTATGTGGGAAACCTCTTCTGCCTCCAACCTTGACATTAAGGAAGATGCATGTCTTTCTGGTAGATTCAAAAAGTTGAGCTATAACAGGTCACCCGTGGCTTGACTCCAAGAAAAAATCTACTGAGAGTCATTCCTAGTGCTGGAACTTTGTTCACTTGATTTTCCACTTCACTCCTGCCTGCCTAACCAAGCTTTCTAATTAGAATATGCTTACAGAGATTACTTTAATCCTAGCTTCTCAATCAAATTACAAAAACAGCCATAAATAATTTCAGCCATAACAAGCAGTTTGCATGATTTATTATTTGTATAGCTCTATGACCTGTGGAGTAGATGCATTTTATTCCAATTTTATAGATAAGAAAACTGAGGTCTAAAGAAGCTAGTTTAATTGATAAAGTTAATGTATCTACTAAATAGTAGAACCTTAATTTGAATCAAAAAATTCAGCTCCAAAGGCTCTGTGGCTCTTAAATACTATAAGTTCTTCACCCTATAGTCAGTAGACCTGCTGCTGTTCTGCCATGGAAAGAGATGTTGGTTAAATTTATAATGGTCACTATGCCCAAGGAAACTGATAATTGAAAAGAAGGAATCTGCTGAGATGATCTGTAACTCTCTTTCAGAAGTAGTCACTTTGAACATCTTAGAATGTTCCTGGTCCATATGTTCTCAGGTACCTAACAAATAATAGACTTTTTCTCAGACAGAACTCAAACACAACTCAAAATAGAACTCAAAAACACTGGCCTTCACGAAAGAGAGCAACATTTATCCTTGTCAGGATATCAGTTCTGATACACATTAAGATTTTATTCTAAATAGAAGAGTTGTACAATGTTCCAAGATATCAGATTATTTTATTGATTTAAGCAGAAATTAAGTATTAAGAAACCGTTATTTATTTGAGTGCTTATCAAATGAAAGTCTATTGTTACTGACATTTCTCTCTAAAGGGTGCTGTAGCAATGAAGCCACCAAAAATCCATATGAGTGGAACAAATATTTGCAGGATGGATCTTTTGAATGAAGAAAAGAAAGGTAAAATCAAACACATACACAAGCACTCAGAGGACTCTTCAGTGGGTACACAGTGATCTGTCACACACAATCCCTAGGATGCACACGCACATGCTTGCACGCGTGCGTGTGAGCGCGCGCGCACACACACACACATTACTACTAGTGCAACAACCTGTCTTTGTCACCTTGATGGGAATTGAACTCTTCCACTCCAACTTACTCTGACAGAAAAGATCTAAAAATTAACCCCAAACTCAAAAGCTTAAGTAACACATGAGTTTGCTGCTTATTGAAAATTTACTTCAAAATTTGAAGACTTGGTATCTGTGAAAAATTAAACTATTCTGGTGATAAGAAGCATGGTATATTGGATATTTAAAAAATAAGATTATTTTGATGAACCATTTCTAGCAAAAATACACCTTGTATTGAGAGGAACTATTTGCTCAGAAAGTGGTAATTTCCATTTTAAATGAATCTTAGATTTCAACTATTTTTAGTGGTACAAAATTTTTACAACCTTTGACTCAGTACCTCCTACTAAACACATCCTTTCAAAAACATGAAATGTTGAAGGTCTGTCTATATTATTCAAACCAGCAATTAGAACCAGATGTTACTGCACTTTATATTTAGACACCACATTTCAATATCTAAAAAAGAAAGAATACTCATGAAGGACAGAAAGAATAATTTATAAACGCAATTAAAGCATATTGTTTAGACTCCTTCTCACTAATTTACCTGATTGCAAAGTAAAATTAAATGAATTCATATTTAAATGTAAAATTGAGCCAATGAGTACTGAAATTTTTTAAAACTATGTGTATAAGGAAAAGAATATGCCAGGTATACAATTGTTATGTCAGATACATTTCTTTATTAATTTTATACTTTTACTATAAATGTCTTTCATCTACTTTATAAGGCAGTCAAATTCTAGATAGGATGATAGATATATTTAAATTAATTTTAAATATAATATTGATAACAAAAGCGCATCTTGAAACCAACTACATGCAATCGACAATAGCAAAGCTTTTAATAGTGATCTATAAATATTATAAAGATTATATGCTTTCCCTCAGGTTTAGAAAGTTCTTCCTTTAGGGGAATAATAGAATGGAAAGTCTGTGCTCCAGTCAGTATTACTTGGAAAATCATGTCATACATATGGAGAATAGACCCAGGTGTGGCATACAAAATAGAATTCATTTTTAAAGTTTGGTTGATTCAAATTATAGATGCTTAGAAAAAATTCAAATATCAAAAGAATCCTTCAGGTAATTGTTTTATTTAAGCCAGTCCATTATGGCCTTTTTATGGCAGTGGATTTTCTTCTTAGCTATGGTTTTTGCTTTGACTAATATTAAGTGCATTGGGCCTATAAGAGCCTTTGTCAGAGGTTAGTGCACACAGATAGCCTCTGTTTGCTGCCTGTAGTAGAGGATCCTGCAGCTGGTTAACAGATTGTTGTTCTGATAAATACACAGGGATTAGAACTGAAACCAGTGGTCATGTGAACATTCACTAAAGTAGTGAGTAGCAGATAACCATTGATTCCTGTAACTCTATGCCCAGAAAGACACTGCTGTATCCAGATAATCTCCATCAGAAAAGACTTTTAATTAGTTTGCTTATGATCTCTTAGTATTATCTTCAATTTCTTCATGGGCTAGATGCTTCTATATTCCATTTCAATGAGGATCACACAGAAGCTTTCCAAACACAGTAATTCTCAGACTCCACCCAAGACTTTCCAACTCAAAATCCTTAAGACTAGAATCCCTGTCTTTTTAGGAACTTTCTAGCCTTTTAAAACTTATTTTTTTTTTATTTTAATGTCAAAAATTTATTAAAGAATATTTCCTAAAAATGAAAATGTAGAAATTTTCAAGTATTTTGACAAAGAATTGACACAGAAAGCCAATTCTCCCAGCGGACGTTCTCTGTACTCAGCATTACGCTCTCCACGCACATTTGCTTACAGAATATGCAGTCTGTCGAACAGGAGCGTTCAGTCACAGCAGACCACTGTCATGCAGAGCACCCAGCAGAAGCCCCCCTGGGTGGGGGTCACAGCATCTGCTACCTCTACGTGTGACATCACTGGCAACCCAATTCTGTCCTCAAATTACCAGAGACAAATTCACCAACTCATATCTGTCAGCACTAGTAAGTTCCATCCTTCCATTTTTCAATTCTATCTTGTTCTGTTTTGATTTGTTTAAGAACTACTTCACATTCTCAAGTTTCTCATTTACTGGAAAATAATAAACAGTTTTTTTTAATTTTTTATTTTGAGCAACCTTACAACATTTTAACAAAAAAATATAAAATGTGTATAAAATATGCATATATTCTGGATATTGCAATTATCCCCAGGAGTGCCCCCCACAATTACCCTCCCTTATCCCTCCCTTTCCCTTCCCATTATAACTCTAAAAAAAGTATTAGATTGTAAAGCATTACATCTTATCTGGACTTGGGTGATTCTACTATAAAGGCAGATTTGGAAACCACTGACAGCAAGCACATATCCCATAGAAGATAAGGCTTATAGAATTAACAGAATGTATGGAAGATTTGGATGTTCTCTGAATCTACAAAGGAACATGCCATTCAATTTTGTCATATGAAACTCCATGTGCTATCTGTTAATTATCCAAAGAACACTGAAATTAGTAAAATTCCTTTATTCATTACTGTATAATGATAATTGAAATTAATAATAAAACCTTAAGGTACTACAAGACATTCAAGTACCACCATCATAATCAAAGATTAAACTCAATTCAACAATATTTTTTAAAGACAGAGGGACAGTGAGAAAGAGAGAATCAATTTTATTTAGTTTTTTTTTTCTTTTTAATTTGGCTTCTTTTACTCCGACACTTTGTTGTGTATGTGGGGCTTGGATTCAAACCCACATCTTTATGCATGCCAGGTAAATGCCATAACTGCTGAGCCACCATTCCAGCCCCAATTCAGTAATATATTATGTAGGTCTTTTATTTATTTTAGTTATTTGAAAGTTAGTATTTAATATGTACTCTGGTGACTTTATTAATCAGAATAATAACCTAAATAACCTAGCACCCACCTATGATTAATAAATGGAAGTTTTCTGCTTAGTAATGCAAAACAGTTAATATAATATCATGTATTCTAAAAAATGGACTATATGAAATTATAAAAACCCACAAAGAACAATAAGAAAGGGTATTAATTTTTTGAAATTAGCAGACATATATAAAATTTCAGGTTCACAATCCATGGGCCATGTGAGAACATGCTTCTTAACCCCTCTGAGTCTGATTCTTGTTTGCAAAAAGTAAATATATTGTCCTCTTAGGGGCAACCTGAACATACCAATCAGATAATATTTGCAGTGTGCCTGATAAGTATTCAAAATTCAATATATGAACTAATTACCATTTGTAGGATACAAGTGAGAAAAACAAAAGTTGCAAAAATAGACATCAAAGATCTAAAATTGAGGTAATCACTAAGCTTTTTAAAAATACCAAGAACTAAAGAAATTAAATATTAAATTAAATTTAAAAAAATATCAAGTACTGGTTCTAGCACCAGAAATCTAAAGGAGGAGCTCTAGGGCCTAAGAAGTTCAATATTCAACAAGCATTTCAGGTGGTCTTGATGGATGCTGCCAGCAAACGACTCTTCATTCTCAGCTCTGGGAGACTTCTAGTCCAATAGCTGGAAGGCTGCTTTGTATATTTCAATTATTCTTCATGCAAGCATTCTCCTTTTTGAGCAATTATGCAGCACTCTATTTCCCTTGCTTGATCAGAATACACAGGAAGTCGGATCTGAAGAGGGGCAGTTTGTCCCTTCCATTTTAAACCAGCAGACCTATATTATTTTGAAATAGAATTTCTGTCTTGTGTATTTGAAGCAATTCCAAGGGATCAAATAATGAAGACACTTCTTAGGAACCTCAATTTTACTTTCCTTCCAAAAAGTTTGTGATTTTTACTGGAGAAGACCTGTTAAATAAACTTTCAGTGTGCACCTCTGACTCTGAGACTGGGGCAAAGATGGAATGGCATCAAAATTTGTAAAAGTAAAGGCTCTGAAACAAAGTGGTGATCTTAGTTTTAGCAATAACAGAATGACACAAATTGGGTAATTTATAGACAAAAGACATCCATTTCTTACACTTCAGTTCTGGAGGTTAAGGTTCTTCATGAGGTGAGGCCTTCTTGATCCCATGGTGGAAGGTGGAAGACTGAGAGAGCATGCATGATAGAGGAATGGGGTACAAATTTCCCTTGTTTTCAGGATCTCATTCCTATGATAGCTAACCCACTCTTGCAATAATGGTATTAAGCCATTCTTGTAGGCAGACTCCTCATGACCTTACCACCTCTTAAAGATTCTTTACTTTCAACACTGCTGCATTGGGGATTAAGTTGCTAAGACAGAATTTGGAGGACACATTCAAACCATAGAAAGTAGCTCAAACTCTAACGGGCATTTCTTACCTGACAATTGGGAAAAGAGGAAGAAATCAAAGGATAGACACCACTCAACTTCAAACTTACCATAAACTGTAGTAATCAAGACAGAATGTGACTGGCAAAAGAGAAAAATACAGCAACAGAAACAGACACAGGCAAATACAGTCAACTGATCATTGTCAGAGGAACAAAGGTAATTAAATGGAGTAGGGAGTTTTCACAACAAACATTGCTGTTACAATCGAACTTGGAAAAACAAAACAAAACTAGACATAGACCTTACACAAAATTAACTCAAAATGGATCAGAGACTGAAATGTCAAACATAAAACTTCTAGAAGATAACAAGAGGTAATCTAGATGCCCTTAGGTTTGATTGAGACCTTTTTTATATAACAAAGGCATGATTTATGAGAGAAAAAATTTTAAATTGAACTGCATTAAAATTAAACACTTCTCTGTTACTGAAAAAATCAATAAAATAAGGGGAAAAAGTCACTGCCTAAGAGAAAATATTCGAAAAGACATAATCATTCAAAGTTGGCCTTCAAAATATTCAAAAGACTTTTAAAATTCAACAATAAGAAAGTGAACAACCCAATTAAAAATAGCCTAAGTACCTGAAAAACACCTCACCAAAGATGGTATACAGAAAATAAATAAATATCAGGATAGATGCTCAGCATCATATGTCAATAGGCAGATGCAAATAAAAAATAATATGACTAAAATCCAAAACACAGACAACTCCAAAGAATAGTTAGGGTGTAGAGCAGAAGGAGCGCTAATTCATTGCTAATGGAAATGCAAAATGCCATAGTCTCCTCTGAAATCAGCTCGGAAGTTTCTTACAAAGCTAAGCATTCTATAACTGTACTTTCCAGCAATCATGCTCCTTAGTAATTATCCAAATGAGTCAAAAACTGACATTCACACAACAACCAGGGCATGAATACTTAAAGCAGTTTTATTCATACTTGCCAAAACTTGGAATTAACCAAGATGTCCTTCAAAAGATGGATAAATAAATATACTGAAATACTATTAAGCACTAAAAGAAACAAATTGGACAAAATTCCCAATCTAAAGCAAAGACCTAAAGAAAAACAACCAGATAGAGATCTCAGGCCAAGAATTCGATTCAATTTAAGGAGTGAGAAGAAGCCTGAGCAGACTTCACCCGACACCTGTGCATGCCCAGGACTCCAGTCCCATCATGGAAGGTAAGCTGGACACTTCCAAGGAGCCCACACCCAGATCCACCCAGCTGTCATGCAAACCTGCTGGATCCAGATTTATTGGGCCCATCCCACCATCAAGATCACAGTGCAGCACATAGGTTGGTCCATTCTGGCCCACCCCATACCTCTGGCACCCTAGCATCCAGTGAAATATCTCTATTTCTTAGCTTCAACAATGCTGAGGACTGCCCAGTAACCCAACCAGATGCCAAGTCTGAGTCCTGGAACCTTGACCCAAAAGGTGCAACAAAACAAGGCTCCAGGCAGAAACAGTTTTCTAGAAGGAGTGGTCATCAGAGAGGTAGTATCTGACCCAACTATTGACACATAAGGAAGAAGAACCCAGAGACTTGTCTTGCTTCCACACACGGATCCCCAATTCAAAAATCCAGAAGAAGCTCTTCAAAGATAAAGAATCAAGCTAAAAGAGGTTCACCTCAAATCCACAACTCCCCTAGCAAGGAGTCCACAGTCAGGGACTGGGAGGAAAATCTATAACAAATTATCAATGATCTGATAACTAAAAGGAACAATGAACTAAAAGAAGAGTTAATGAAGGGAATAAGTGAGAAAACTCAAGAGTTGAGAAACTCTATCATCAAAGAAACAGACATACTCAAAAAGGAAGTATCAGAGCTAAAATTTACAGTCAATGACATGAGAGGAACCTTGGAAGAATTTAATAATAGACTAACTTCTGTAGAAAATAGACCCTCTGCTATTGAAGAAAGAACTGACAATGAGGATAGGCTAAGCAAGCTTGAGTGCATGGATGACCAAAAAAAAAAAAAAAAAAAAAACTCACAGAACATGAACAAAATGTTCAAAATGTCTGGGATGAAATTAGAAGAAAAGCATAAGAGTTGTTAGGATACAGGAAGAAATCTAAATGCAAACTAATGGTATATGGAACATTCTCAATGAAATAGTTAAAGAAAAAATTTCCCCGTATAAAAATAGAGTCAGATATGCTAATCCAGGATGCTTACAGGATACTCAATAGGCCTAATCAAATGAGAAACTCACCAAGACATATCATATTCAAAATTTACAACAGGGAAATCAAGGAAAGGATATTAAATGCAGCAAGGGAGAAATGCCAAATCACATTCAAAGGCAAACCAGTAAGAACCACTTCTGACTTTTCGGCTCAGACTCTAGAAGCCAGAAGATCATGGAAGGAGATCTCTTAACATCTGAATAACCACAATATGCAGCCAAGAATACTACACCCAGAAAAACTCAGGTCAGGGGGAAATAAGAATTTTTCATGATAAGATCAAACTTGCAGCATTTGTGAACAGAAAAACCAGGTTTAGAAAGAATCCTCAAAGATAAACTCCAGCTAGAAGAACAAGCAAACATTACTCAAAACCCTCAAACAGAGGAAATTCAATAATGGTACCTGCTATCAATAGACAACCAAGACAGCACAGAACTTACTAATAAAATGCAATGACTATGAACCACAACCACACTTCTATTCTAACACTGAATGTGAATGGTCTCAATGTACCACTCAAAAGACACAGATGAGCATACTGGATCAAAACACAAAATCCAACAATATGCTACCTATAAAAGACCAACCTTACACCCAATGACATCCACAGATTGAGGGTGAAAGGTTGGCAAAATCTACCATGCATATGGCCCAAGAAAGCAAATTGGTGTTGCAATTCTTATAACCAACAAAATAGATTTCAACTTAAACTAATCAGAAGAGATAAAGAAGGTCACTACATATTAGTAAATGGAACAATACAATAGGAAGATATAACCATAGTAAATATATACTCTCCAAAAACAATGCTCCCAGCTATGTGAATAAATTACTCAATGACATAAAACCCCATATGGACCTCAACATAATAATACTGGGAGACTTCAATACTTCTCTGTCACCAATAGATCATCAAAATAAAAAAAACAATTAAGAAATCTCCAACCTAATCAACTCCATAAATCAAATGGACTTAACAGACATATATAAAATATTCCACCCCAAATCAGCTTAATACACCTTCTTCTCTACAGCACATGGATCCTTCTCCAAAATAGATCAGATTCTAGTTCACAAAGGAAATATCAGCAAATATAAAAAAAGTAGAGATTATTCCATGTATCCTATCAGACCATAATGCCATGACCCTAGAATTTAACAGCAAAAATCAAAAAAGAAAACTCACATATATATGGAGATTGAATAAAACTCTATTAAATGAAGAATGGATCCACAAAAACATGAGAACAGAAATCATGAAATTCTTGAAAGAGAATGAGAATGAGAATGAAAACACAACACACTGAAACCTCTGGGACAGTATGTAAACATTCTAAAGGGGAAAATTTGTTACAGTGAATGCCCACATTAAAAATGAGGAGAGCTCCCAAATAAATAAGTTTATGCTCCACCTCAAATCCCTTCAAAAGGAAGAACAATCTAATCCCAAAGCCAGCAAAAGACAAAAAATAATCAAGAACAGAGCTGAAATCCATGAAACTGAGAACAACAACAACAAAAAAGAATTGGTGAAACAAAATGCTGGTACTTAAAAAAAATAAATAAAATTGATAGACCCCTAACCAATCTAACTAAAAGAAGGAAGAAAATGAAGCAAATCAACTCCATTTTGTGTGAATGTGTATGAGACTTGATGATTTGTTTATTCCTTAATAAAATATTTTTTAAAAAAATAAACAAATTGTGAAGTCACACACACATACACACAAAATGGAGTTACCTTAAATGCCCATTGCAGGGGGAAAAAAAGCTAATCTAAAAAAAAAACACATACTATTTGATTTCTAGTATATGGCATTCTAGAAAATAAAAGGAAAAAAAACCTATGAAGAAAGTAAAAGGATAAGTGGTTTGCAGGGGTTGAAGAAAGGAAGGAGGTCAGGTGGAGCACAGGACATTGATAAGGTACTGTTTTAATCAGTTTTTTTCATCACTGTGATCAATAAACCTGACAAGAACAATTAGATGAGGAAAAGTTTATTCTGGGACTCATGATTTCAGAGGTCTCAGTCCATAGATATCCAACTCCATTTCTCAGGACCATGAAGTGAGGCAGACCATCATGGTAGAAGGATATGGAAGAGGAAAACAGCTCAGGACATCACACCAGGAAGCAGTGAGAGAGAGAGAGAAAGAGCTCCTCTTACCATGGACAAAATATAAGGGTTCTCCCCCAGGGGCCGACTTCTTCCATCCACACCCTAACTACCTACAGTTACCACCCCATTAATCCCTATCAGGGGATTAATGCACTGATTAGGTTAAAACACTCATAACCCAATCATTTCATTTCTAAACTTTGTGCACTGTCCCCACACACCTGAGCTTTTGGGGGACACAACATATCTAAAGCAATACAGGCAGTGAAAATATTCAGTATTATGCTACAGGAGTCGATATGTGCCATTTTACAAGTTTTCAAAATTACATAATATACAATTCCAAAAGTGAATTCTAATGTTAAATGGGGTCAGCAGTTGATAATGCTGTATCAATATTGATTTATTGATTGTAATAAATGTACTACCTTGACATGGGGCATAAATGAAGAAGGTATATGTGTGTGTATTGTTGTTGTGGGGGTGTAGAATGTAAGAACTCTGTACTTTCAATTTTTCTGTGAACTTAATAGTGCTCTAAAAATCAAGCTTATTTAATTTTCAGTAAATTGATCAAAGAGGAAAAAAACAAGAATAAGGATTTCTCCAAAATCAAAATAGACCATTAAAGAAACAATGCTGGGATAAAAACCCAGCTGTCAGGACCATGAGAAGCAAAACCAGACTAGGGAGATAGCAATTTCAGAGAAGGTCAAGCAGTTTAGCATAGGTCATACTTGAGGAAAGTGCCATAGCACTGCTGCCTGCTATATGAGTGACAGGGAAGACCTCCAACCTCTTGGAAGAAAACCAGAGTGAGTAGCATTTAAGTAGCAATTGAAAACAAGTACATAAAAAGAGCAGGTACTCATCTGGGCCAGCTTCTAGCATCCACTTAAAAACTTCTTTTTAAATATGTGAATGTAGATAATTAGTGGTCAATCTGTATCTAGCTTTTAATAGTCATAATTACATGATTTTAATAAAGACACTATAACTTTCTTTCTTATGAACATTGATATCATAACACTGTTTATCTCTTGGATTTATGCCAATCTAACATGGGCCATTTGGAAGAGTGGCACTAAAATTGCAAGCAGTCATTTTGTTTAAAATTCCTTAGCTAATTTTTCCATGGTAGCCCTAATGTATTTAAACTATGACTTCCTCATTTTGTTATTTATTCAACAAAGAAACATTGAGCTGCCCAAGCTCTGTTTTTCCCCAGTTATTTTTCTGCCTGTCGGGCTGTCAGCTAACCCAAGATTGAGGGTGTCTTACTGAAAAATTATATTGACTCCTGCCTCGTACAATGAATAAGAGGTTCTGGTCTGGCACTGTAAGGGTCTCAGTTAAATGTGTTCACATGGATCATGTGGTCATGAGAGTTTTCACATATTTTCTACATTTTGCAGGCACAAAGGTCAATCCCTAATAATAAGCATCAGAGGCCTGGGCAGGTGTAGGAGACCTGCCTCACACTGGTAGTGTAAGTTTGAGGGGGCAAAAGCTTCAACAAATCAGGACTGATTTTAGAGCTCAGAATGGCTCTAAAAGTGAAGCAGGAAAAGCGAAGCAGGAAGAAGAAGCAGAATGGAAATTTAGTGCAATGTGGTAAGGAGAAATAGGGGATGGTACAATATCAGCTTGCATCCATAATCTCTCTGGAATCACAGAACCAATGCAATCTCTTGGGTTTATCAAATAGGAACCAACAAAATGCAAAAACCAACACCAGCAGCAAAATGCTATTTGTGGAGAGGATGACATCACCTGGGGATCCCAGCAGATTAGAAAACAGAAATGACAGATCCTCACACTGAGGTGAAGTACCTGCCAGGAAGGAGGGGCTACCTATGGAATATTTAGAAAACGGTGAAAAGTCTGTCAAGAAATTGGAGGTCTTGGTCTGCTGTCCAAAATTGAATATGACTTAGAAGAGTTTTCAAGTAAGTTTCCTTGAAAGCAAACTTAAGGGGATATTCTTTGTATATTAAAGTTCATGTTTATACAAGGCAATAATCAATCCAGTTATAGGAAAGGCCACAGTGTCTCAATAACAGGTACCTCTTGTTTTATTTAAAGGATCTACAATTTATTTTGTGCCCAGAGAGAATCAGAAATAAAAGCCCAACAAAGGAAAATATTTGGACAATGAGCAAGTTTTTAATAAAGTCTATTGATTAGATAATAATACTGTATCAAAATTAATTTTCCAACTTCGATAACTATACCATTGTTATGTAAGAGAATGTCCTTATTCACAAGAAGTATGTGCTGAAATATTTTGGGAAAATGAGGCATCATATCTGCAACTTTCATATGCCTCAGAAAAAAGAATGTGAAGAAAGTGGGGGAGAGATGGAGAGAACAGGAGAAAGCAAATGTGGCAAAATACTAACAGACAAGGGATGTGGGTAAAGGTTATATCACAGTTCTCTGTATTATGTTTCCAATTTTTCTAGTTTGAGGTTATTTCATAATGAAAAAATTATTTTAACAAGACTTTGTCAAAAACAATAAAACAGATAACACAAATTGGAGCTATTCTTAAAGGTAGGTAGATTATGGCTTCTTAAGTCTTGAGACCCTAGCCATGTTAGAAGTGTGGCATGTTCACTGCAAAATACAGCCTAAGACTTCCCTCCTGGTAATTTTAAAGCTGTTCAATCATTCCTGGGGGTTAAAAGACATTTTAGAAATCTCTCTGAAGAATTTAAAATGGCTTAGTTGGAAGAATAGAGTCTGAATTTCTGGTCATTATCCCACTGAAAGGAAGCAGGACCCTAAGGAATCTATTTCTCTCTGGCTTTTGTCACTCTAACCCAACCAATGACCCTGCCCTCTATTTTAGGAAGACAGGTTTTGGTTTCATTTGTTGTCTGAAAATCACATTAAGTTCTCTGTGGAATAACAGTAACATTTAATGTCAAAATCATTTGTTTTTATTAGATGACATGCTTTTAGAATAAATTTCCAAAATCTTGCCTGTGTATCTTAAAATCACCAGACAATGATAGTAACTAACAGCTTGGCTTGGTATACAGTTGTTTTTATGCTCAGTCCAGTAAGGATTCAGTATTGTAGTCCCACTTAAGTGATAATTATCATGCTGATTTGGGGGGAATCGCTTGCTCCATGTTTCATATTTTAACACAGTATATTTATTAAGACTTTGCTCAATGCCAAAATAATCTTAAATAAAAAGTATGATACATATTTTCTAGGTGTCTATACAAGGACTCTCGTTTCTGCTCTAGCACTCCAGCTTGAGTGCTCCACCTTGTCCTCTTCAAAATTTCTATCTACCCACTAAAAGGATATTAAATATATTTCATGAGTAGAACTGGAAAAATGAGAGCATGCTCAACTGGAGCCTTTCTCTTCTGTTTGGAATAACTAGGATGAGAACATTTTTCTCTGTTCCTGTTCCCAATGGCAACCTGCCAGAGTCAGGACAAAAATCTACTTTCTAGAAATAATTCTGAAGGCCCTCTCTTTCCTTGCTTGGGAACTCAGAGATGTAGCCTCCTTCAGTAAGTTTATTTGCTCTGGAAAGACTATCTTAGTCTTTCCAATAATAAAAACATCATTTCATTCTTTGTCTTTGAGACTTTTCTCTATTCACATGAATTTGCTCAACATTAAACTGGGAGAATGTGCTATTTATTGATCCTCTAAAATCTCATTAGTCTTTTACAACAGATATTTGGCTTCCACATTTATGAACTTTATTTTTTCATATTCATATTAACACTGAAGTTTACAGCAACTTAGACATTTACCAGCGATAGGTTAATTAACAGTGTTTTCATTTCAAAACAGAGTTAAGTGTTCCTTTATAGCCATTAGTGACCATTAGGAAATGCAATTTCACTTCATAAAGGTTTTGTTTGAACTTCACACATCAATAAAAGTTCCTTCAACAACTTCACGGAGGAGCCTCTCTCTAATGAAGTCAAAAAGGGAAACTGTACCAGGACCTAAGGGAGCCTGGCTTTGTGGTCCAGAAAGGAAGTAAGCACCCTGGATCTGGTATGGACTTGGTCACTGAAGTGAGAAGAGCCAGAGCAGCTGACCCAACCATGATACTGGCTGCTGCAAGAGGCTGATCATTAATAGGAAAGTAAAATCTGTCTTTTTTGGAATTTGTATTGTGACAAAGGGAGTCTCAAATCTGAGAATGACACTAGTCTGAAGGGAACAAAACAAATAGGAAATCAACCAAGTGGGATGAGTTCTGCTAACCCCTTTAGACTTCCCAATAAAGTTGCAATGCTTGATCTTTCATTTATAAGAACAAGGAAATACACTATATTGTTTAAAGAAGTTTTGTTTGGCTCTATCTGGTGATTGAATGGATATTAATAGAGAAGATCCACTTATACTTATCCATTTTCTCTATTTTATGTAAAATTAAAATTTGAAACACAAAAAATAAAAATGCCCCTAAGTACTTAAAGCAGAGGAAATGTAACACAAAGAATTGATTTCCCAGGTAATGAAAGAGATGAAGAACAAACAAGATGGTGAGGCAGTGGCAGCAGTTGGCCTGGAGGAGGCAGGTTCCTGGGGCCCAATGCCAAGGTCACCTAGGGGAATTTGAAGCCACAATGGATTTATCCATTGAGATCCAGAACCATGGAAGAGACCCAACCAATTAAAGAGTCAGTGAGTTAGAAGGAGAAAAGTATCTTGGCTTTTCCCCTTCCCCTTCTCCTCTAATTCATCACTGCCTTTCACTGAACAAACACAAGTAGAAATCACCCAATGCAAGAGCACAGGAACCATAGGCTTGCAGGTTTTGCTCTCCTACACCTCTCATCCAAAGACACTCAGTCAAGAAGGAAGGAGTGAGAATTCAGAACCACAAAGTCCAAGATGATGAGTCACCATCAGAGACAGGAGGAGTCTCAGTCACTGCGTGACTCTGACAAATCTTTTCCAGAGAAGCCAAAGATCAGCATAAGCAATATTTGTAAGTTAGCAAATATTTCAAAGTGTCAAATGTTTATTTTAATGCTTCCTGGAAGAATGCAAGACATATACCATTCTTTTCCTTATTTCTCCCTCCCAGACCACAAGGAACAACAACAAAGAAGTGAGCATTTTACATTTTTAAATTCTTGGAACTTTAGATTATGTTTGCCTCATCCCTCTTCCCTTCATCCCCATTCCTGAAACACTGCTCTACTTCATGTCAAAATTCAAAATTAAAAGCATGGTGCTGACATGATGATGTTCCTGATGATTTCCCCCTCTTTCCTACTTTAAAACTGAGAGCAAGAAATAAACACACACACATACACACACAAACAAATTAACAAACCAAGGAAATAGTTTTCTATGCTAGGAACTCCAAGACCATAAAACCAGAGTTATTTTATAATTATAACTTCACACCAGGGAGTTTATAAAACTGAGAGGAGAAAAAATTTTAAAGAAAACAGAGTGGCCTTATGCGGCACTTTAAAACAAAACACTTTTTAAGTGCAGGTTTCAAGATATACAACAATTTTTACGACGTAAAAGGGAAAATGACATTCTTCCGGAACTCTTGGTCCATAATAGGACTCCTTGGCACCAACTGTAAAGATTTTGTCCTCATTCTACCCATAATGCTAAAAAGTACAGGCTGCAGGACCCAGGTCTGAATCTAGGGAACAATTAATTCCATCCATGAGTGGAAATTTTATGAGTTCAGTAAATGAAGAGTGTCTATCTGAGCACCTGGGAGGGCAGGGGATATCCAGTGTAGTAAAGTCATAATATACTACTTACCTGGGACTTTCCCAGGAATCTAAAGGTCATCTGCCTCTGAGTCCCAGAGAAATACAACTTTGCAGAATCCTCCCTGGCCATTTACACCTTGCCTGGCTAAGCCAGGGCCCGAAGGACTGACCCAACTGCAACTCAGGTGGCAGACTCTCCCCAGGCTGTTTCTAAATCCTTGATAAACAACCAGACCTCTGCTGCATAGAACATGAGGCTAAGAGAACACTGGTGAATGAGGCCAGGCTGCAGTAGTCGGATTTTGCCTGTGCCCTGGGAGGTGGGATTTGGGCAAGTAACAGAGGAGTGAAAAATGGGATTCCTAAAATGACTGTGAGAGTCACTTCTGTGACAATTAAGAAAACTCAAGTCCAGTGTAAGAAGACACAATCAGAGACAGGAGAATTTCAGACATTGGAGGACCCTAGAAAATCTTTTCCAATAATTCTTTCCAGATCAACCTGGAAATGTTCATTGGAATGCCTAATTCTAATGTCATCTATTCCCTGGGGACATCTAAATAATCTCAGAATGCCTTGAGGATCAGAAACCTTACGTATCCTTGAGATCTTCAATTCTTATACTGGTGTTAATCACTCTATTCATTCATTCCTTTGACATTGCCCTTCCTTCCTCTCCATGATTACTTTTATATAAAAGGTTTGAATCACAAAAGAATGAAATTAGAAAATAATTTTTAGGCTAAAAAAATTATTTCTCTATCCAAAATTTACAAAGAACTCAAAAACTCAATAACAAAACCACAAACAATTCAATCAATAAATGGGCCAGAGAGCTAAACAGTAACTTCTCAACAGAGGAAATTGAGCAAGCCAATGAATGCATGAGAAAGTGTTCTAAATCACTGGTAATCAGAGAAATGCAAACCAAAACTGCCTTAAGATATCACCTCACTCCAGTCAGACTGGCAAAGTTGAAGAATATAAACAATAACAAATGATGGAGAGGTTGTGAGGAGATAGGAACACTAGCACACTGTTGGTGGAATTGCAGACTGGTACAGCCACTCAGCTGTGTGGAAACTCCTCAAAAAATTAGGGTTTCATCCACCATATGACCCAGCTATTCCTCTTCTGGATATTTTCCAGGAGGAGTTAGAATCAGCACATTACAGCGACACAGCAAAATCTAAGTTCATAGCTGCTCAATGTACAATAACTAAATTATGGAACCAACCCACATGCCCCTCACTGGATGAAGGGATGCAAAAGCATATATATGTGTATGTGTGTGTGTGTGTGTATTGCATATATATTGTGTATATATAGTGTACATATGTATGTATAATGGAGTTCTACTCAGCTATTAGAAACAATGATATTATATTGATTGAAAATAAATGGATGGCAATGGCAGAAATCATGCTGAGCAAAGTTAGCCAAACCCAGAGAGTCAAGAGACAAAAGTTTTCCCTCATTTGTGAAGGCTGGAGCTAAACCCAGGCTTGGGAGAAAGGTAGATAAATTCATGTATTAGAACCATAGAACAAAAATGCAATATGTCAATATTTATGAGATACAGTTGCAAGATACTACACAATATATTTGAATAAGCTATACTGAATGCCTTTACAAAAAAGTAAATGTTCAATCCAGTTGTCAAATATATCAAAAAATAACAAGAGAGGACAGAAAGGGAAGAAAAGGGGAAATGTTGGAACTGAGTTAAAGCAAAGTACATTCCAAGCATTTATAAGTATGTCACTGTATATAATATAGTCATGTATATAAAAATGTTCTTCATAGGTATAAGAATTATGTCACTGTACTTGGGTGTTTTAAGGAAAATATAGGACCCAGAAGAGAGGCAAGGGAGGAGGGAGGGTATGGGTTGCGGGGAGGAGCGAGGGATATTGACCGAATTGTATTGCTGTGTTGTGTGCATCTATGAATATGTGACAACAAATCCCATCATTTTGTTCAACTATAATGCACTAATAAAAAACAATTCTCTCTCATAGTGTTTTCTATCTTGAAGAGCTGTCCTCTGAGGGGTGCTTGGTGCTTTTCAATTATAGCAAAGATGTCTTGCCAATTGCAAAGTCATTAATAACCCATTCACTTACACTAAATGTTTACTTGTAGGTTGCTCAATTCACTTTTAGTTATTAGTGAATAATTGATTGATAATTCTCATTCAATTCCACAATGATTTTATTTGCTTTATAAGAACATGTATATTTTACTAAGGTATTATGAATTAAATATAAGTGAGAAGAAAACAAGGATAAGACATAAACTTATGCTGGAAGTGAACCAAATGCCAAAACATGCACACACACGCACACACACACACACACACACATAAATATATATTAATATCAAAACAATCACATTTCAATAGGTAGCCCAGAAATACATCTGTAAGGTTTATAACAGACCACAAAAAGTTGCTAACATGGTGTTTTAGTTCATTTCTTTACTGATGTGACCAAAAGTCATGAAGAGAACAATTTGAGAGGAGGGAAAGTTTATTTGGAAGCTCGCGGTTTCAGATGTCTCAGTCTGTATACAGCTAGCTCCATTCCTTGGGGGTCATTGTGAAACAAAACACCATGGTGGAAGAGTGTGATGCAGGAAAGTGGCTCAGGACATGGCAGCAGGAAGCAGAGAGAGAAAGATCTGCTCAGAAAGGACAAAATTTATACACCAAAGTAATGCCAATGTCAGTGACTCAACTCTTCCAGCTATACCATACCTGCCTACAGTTACCACTCAGTTAATCCTTATGAGAGGGTTAATTCATTGATGGGGTTAAGGTTCTCATAACCCAATCATTTCAACTCTAAACCTTCTTGCATTGTCTCACACATGAGCTTTTGGGGGACACCTCACAGCTAAACCATAACACATGGTCAATGGATCTATTAGAAAATGTTCAAGGTCCATTAAATAAAAGCAACTAATCCTGACATGAAATTCAAATGAAAACATGCTCCTATAATGAAATAAAAAGGTTATCTATGAAAAAAACTCACAGAAACCAGGCAGAATAGTGTTCATCTGTAATCCCAGAGACTGGAGAGGCTGAGACAAAAGGATCTCAAGTTAGAGGCTAGCTTCAGCAACTCAGAGAGACCCTGTTTGATGATGAACCTCTCTTAATTATAAGACCATATTTATTGAATAAAAATTTAAAAAAATAAAAGAATGTTTTCAAAAAATAAAAAATAAATAAAATAAAAGGACTGGGGATGTAGAGAGCTCAGTGGTAAAGCACTTCTGAGTTCAATCCCCAGTACCAAAACCAAAATCAAAACAAGCAAACAAAACCACTCACAGAAAGCACAACTACAATATTACAATATTTCCAGTGTTAATTCTAGCAGTTGAATTTTGACAATTATTAAGGAACAAGTACGTGTTTGCCCTGTGGTACCTGCCATGCTTTTAGTTATAGACCAAACTCTGTGTCTTCACATCAGAGCTGAATATTATGAGAGCACTCTTTCATAAAATTTCACTTTCACGAATACGTAACCAGAAACCAGAAGTTGATGAAGAATAGGATCAACTTTTCCTTACACACTTTAGATCAACTTTAATATTCAGACTATAAGATTGTAGAGAACACAAAGTTCTCACATATTTAATTTGGCTCTATTAAGTTTGGCCAGGAAAAATGTTACCATGATTATGAACATCCATTCTGTAAATGTCTAATGAGTTCTATCGCGACAGACACTTTTCTAGTTGCTGGATAAACAGCAGTGAGCAAAACAGTAAGTCTGTTAAGGATCTTAGCAGATCCTTACCAGTGACTGGATCCTTGAATTGGCCATCAACAAATTTCAATGAGATGTTCTTTGACATTCTGGCTTTCAGAAAGCCCATGTCCAAGTGCACTCTCCAAAATAAACTGTTTGAAAAATTAAAACTACATCCCATTGCCTCAATGTATACATTTTCCTAAATTTACTGCCTTCTTTGCAGTCACTTTGGAAGCCAGTATTTTTCTTACCATCTTTATGTTCTATCATGGACTTTTATCATCAATTTTTACAAAAGGACTCCCATTATAAATACAACCTACAAATTTATAAAATCATTATTTTTGCAAAATTCCATGAGTGGTGATTGTGTGTGTATTTTAGGAAGCATATTTTAGTATTTTTTGACTATTAAAAGTGTTAGGGAATTTTTAGCAGTTTTTCAGAGACCCATTCTCATTCTAGTAACAACTAATTATTAAATCTGTTATGGTTCATATTCTATGATTAGTCTCTATAAATTAATACTAATTTTGTATGTTCTATATTCTGATGTTTATAAATCAAACAAATACTAGATACTGTTTAGAGAAGAATTGACATTAATCAAATATATTGTAAAAAATCAGGAAAAACGGCTATTTGGCACCAAATGTTCAGGCACATATGTTCAAAAAGGAGTCAGGCCTAAAAGTAGCCGAACAAAACCTTTTTATTGGTGTCAGCAGCTGGCCCAGCAAGGGTGAGGGTGGGCAAGGGAAGTGGCACAGGGCCCGAGCTGGACAGTGACTTTATAGTCTGGGGTGGGCAGAGGAAGTTTGGGGTCCTTGTCCTTCAGGGATTAGCTGGTGACTCCATCAATCATCGGGAAATTGTGAGCCACCATTGGGGCTTGTCTACGAGCATCTGATTGACTATTCCTTTCACGCTGGCTGATGCCCTGCCCCCATCAGCTTGGAAACGATATAACAAATATCAAAATGAGAAAATTGATTGCAGTTTCATTACACTCAATTTTTCTTGAAAAGACCTGATGTCTAATTCATAGAATACTGAATTGTGAAATATAATATAGAATACCTATGCACAAAATTATGGGTTAAATCATACTACTCTTTCAGCTATAAATATTCTATTTTTCCCATGATTGTGGTCAGGACTGTATTATAATCAATTATATGTCTCAAATACTTCAGGAATTATATATTTTATATGAAAGATTTCATATGATAAATAATTGCTATTAGAGATATTCTATTTCAATGAAATATTCTTTAGAAAAAAGGATTTATTAAGAAGTCACAAAAATGGATGGAAATAGTAAGGCATCTTTGTGGGATGCAAAACAAATCTCAAATGTACAAAACACTGTAAGTCATTTTCAATCCTTACACCTACTTGTCATAGTTAATCTTTAGATACATTTATTTTTAATACTGTAAGTAATTTAAAATGTGCCAAAAATTGGCACATAATGAATGGATTAAAACACGCAGGGGGAGGCGTTCTTTCAGGCAAATGGGTAATTAGGTGAATTGATAAGTAGGGAAATGACTGTTTTATGGAGACATTTTCCCAAAAGCAAAAACTGGAAAATGGAAAACAGACAAAAAGGAAACAGAAAGTCATTATAGCAATTAATAAACTGAACTCATTACACGTATTTTAATAAAACAGCAAAAAAGATCTTTAGCAAGAGAAATGAAAAGGAAAATAGCAAAATAGCTAAAATATAGTGACATTGAGCACTCGGTCTCTGTCATAGTCATTTTTTATTCTATCATTTAATCTTTATTTCTGGGGTCAACAGAATTGTTATGTCCATTTTCTTCGCCTTTGGTACAAAGTATTGAACCCAGAGGAGCTCTGCCACTGAGCAGCTACACACACCACCAGCTCTTTTTTTTTTTTTTTTTTTTTTGAGACATGGTCTCACTAAATTGCTGAGGATGGCCTCAAACTTATGATCCTCCTGCCTCAGCCTCCTGAAATGCTAAGATTACTGACTTGTGCAACCTTGCCCACTTTTTGTCCCCATTTCACAAACAAGAAAATTGTTTCACAAAAACTCAAAAAACTTGTTCAAGTTCACACAATTGAAAAGTTGTAAAACTGGGCTTGAACTTGGGTATTTGGGCTTCAGAATCCCTATAAGTATAAGCTTTGATATTATAATAGATACTAAAAATAATATTTAAAAATGAAAATCTACATGTACATTTAATGTCTGTTTTATCAATTATCATTTGCAAATATAGAAATCAAAGAAGGAAGGGAGAAAATGAAAGGAAAATATTTGAAGTAGATAAAAAATTAAATAAGCTTTT
>PVKS010022233.1:0-34025 GCA_004027875.1 Aplodontia rufa | reverse complement strand
TTACTTTATCACAAATTTGCAAATGAAAAGGAAGACCCCTAATTCCAAGGACTGAGAAAGGGAGTCAAGGCATCCCCTTTACACATCCATGCCCACCCATGCCCACCCCAGCAGATATTCAGTTTCATGTCAATATTCTGTTATTTGGCTCTGTAGGTAACTGCAAAACTTGTACAGTCTTTCCTGGGAAGGTGGTTGGTGCTGGGGCACAGGACATTGGAATAGGTGCTGGCCATACAAGGTAGTCCATCCAATTCCATCCAGTCCATCCACTGAAGGAAGACATGGTAACTGAGCGTGACAAGAATGACAGCAGCACACAACAAAATAAGCCCAGAGAAACCCAAGGATGGAAGGTTTTTTTTCTGCCTTCACAGAATTCTAAAGGATGGTCCCTTCTGTGTATTTCTCCAGTTTTATGAACCCCATAAGATACTGAGGCACTTGGGTTTTTCACTAAATGTCTGAAAATGGCAGGGAAGACACTATATACTAATGGGGATGATTTTTAAGTACTTGACCTCATTTGGTTGAACTTGGCTTGTGTTTTTTGACAGAATAGGACTATCACATGTCTTCTAGTGGTCCCATAAGCAGCTGCCATTCCTTGAGAATTCACAGAGGCCCTTTGGATTGATCACTCCAAAAGCAAGTCTGGGTTTCTCTAAGTCTCTTGATTTTTTGGCTGAAAAGCTTACTGATTTCCTTAGCTTACTAACAGCTACCTGAAATTTCCCACACAGGATTTCTTGAAAATAAAGTTCTTCCTTTCCTGGGAAAATTCTACCCACACCAAATCCTTTCTGTTGTTGCTCCTCTGAAGTTCTCTTATTCTTCATCTAAATTTCCTAACAGCTTCCAGGCTGACTCATTGTCTTACCTGACAAATGGTAACATATTTAGTGGAGGAATTTAGCCCACTCACATTTATTTTAACCACCAATATATTTAGTCATATTCTTGACTTGTAATTTTAAATCCTTTATTTTTTCATTATTTCCTACTTGCTACTGTTTTCCCTCTTTCCTGGCTTTTACTAGACACACCAGTTTTTCTTTTTCTTTCCCTCTGAAGCAGAGCCATCTTAGGGCTTTATGATAACACCAGTTCCTGGAACTCAAAAATCCTTTCTTATTGGTCCTGGCCACTAAAGAATTGCCCTAACCTCTATCTACATCTTCATTCACAATTCAGTCTGTGGAAAGGAGAAAGGGGAAGAGGAGAGCATTCCTTTCTCTTCTATTTATTGATTTATTTTACTATTTTATTTTGTTTATTTTTGGTACTGGTGATTGAACCCAGGGGCACTTTACCACTGGGCCACTCTCTCTGTCTCCAGTCCTTTATTTATTTTTTTTCTTTTTTGACACCGGGTAATACTATGCTGCTGAGGGTCTCATTAAGTTACCGAGGCTAGCCTCAAACTTGCAATCCTCCTGCTTTAGCCTCCCAAGTCATTGGGATAATAGGCTTATGCCATCATGACCAGGAAGCATTCCCTTCTCTTTGAGTGGACAGCCTGGAAAATACAAAATCATTTCTGCAGTCAGAAATTAATCCTAGGCTACACCTAGATTATTAGGGAGCCCAGGATATATAGACAAACTTGAAGGCCATGTATCCAGCTACAAATCCTATGACCACAGAATGGGGAGGACAGATATTCAGGAACATCTGGCAGTCTCTGCTGCAACTAAAACTTTGACTTTCTGATTTGCTGTGAGGATTAATTAATAACTATAATACCTCCTCCAAACAAAGTAAAACCATTAGCATATTGCTATAGTTTCAATAAGTGTCCCCAAAAGACTCATGTGTTAAAAACTTGGTCCCCAGGGTGACACTATTGGGTGGTGGTATTATCTTTAGAAGGTGGGAGACTAATGGGAGGTCTTTAGGTCATTGGGGTTGTGCCCTTGAAGGGGATTGGAGGATCTGGACATTCCCCTCTTTCTCTTTGCTCCCTGGCTCACAACATACATATTTATTCCACCATGCATTCCTTCCATGATGTGCTGTCTCATTACAGGCCCAAAGCAATGCTCAACCCTATCATTTTGTCCTGGAACTTCTAAAACTATGAACCAAGATTAACCTTTTTTCTTTATAAATTATCTCAGGTAATTTTGCTACAATAATAATATATATGTATATATATATATATATATATATATATACACATATATATGTATTTCATTTACAATCTAGTTACATTTGTACTGTTCTGGTCTCATGAGGTTTGGGTTCTTCTAACTCCCATGTGAGTTTTGATGTTCCACATTCCACATTTAATAGATGTGAATGGTTCATTAAATGATACTTTTCTAACATCTGATCTCCAAACTTCCAGGAAAATTATATTATATCTTATTCCATTAGTTTTTTCCCATGGAAAAAGCAGAAGTAGAACATAGAAAGCCTCTAATATTTTTGCTTTGAAAGACCTAAGTCTTAATTATGTTAATTTACTTACGAGCTTTGTGTTTAGTCATGGACAACATGAAATGAAATGTTTGCTAATGTGACATGACACTTAGGGAAGGAACAGCCCTCCACAAACAACATGTGTCAGTGAATTAATTCCCTGTGGTGGTAACTGTTCTCAGAACCTCAGTCATCATCCCCCTTTATGAATAATTTCCCATTTGTACATATAAGCGTCTGACAGTTTGTTTACATGCACTGTGGGAAAAAAAGCTGACATTATTTGGCTGGCTGTCAAAATTTATCTCTATTTTTGTTGTCTGCAGTGCTCTGATTCAATGCATTTTAATAAGTTTTTAACAATGCATGAATTAGAGTCAGAGGAACTAGAGGAAAGGCGAGGATGACACACACTCATTACAGGATACAAAGGGACGAGACATCATCTATTGTTTGCCATGCCAGCGACTCTTAAATTAATGCCCTTTTTCCTTCAGAACTAAAGTGTTCTCATTGCAATGAGGCACAAGCCACATGGTATAATTTGATGTGTTTCTTTGAGAGGTTTTAAATCTTAAGTCATGGTTGAGTTTTTCTCCAAATTTGATCTCATCCAGATTGTATCAGCCTTCATTAGGATATGGGCTTGGGAAAGCTTCTTCCCTTCCTGGCTCTTAGAGGTTTGTAATTCATTGTGTATATCTTGACTCAAGCAAAGGCAAATAGCAAATGCAGTGTTATTTCTGTGGAGGTGAAGGAATCCCTTTTCCCGCATGCTCATCTTCCTGTTCTTTGGTATGTGATATTTTTAAACAAAAATTTATCTTTTACAACACCAAAGCATATTAATTGTTTGAAGTGAAAAAACAATTTGGACTCATTCAGGTTTGAGAAGCCCCTATACGATAGCAAACCAGTATATTTAGACTGCCTGCAGTTTCTGTCTGTTGCTGGAGGTAGAGTTTGAATTTTAAGTGATCAGAATTGAAAAACTGACCCTGGGGGTCCATAATCAAGTTCTGCATTCTAAAGTGGAAACTGAAATCTATTTTGTGGGTAAGTCCTTATTAGGTTTTGCACTGCAGATAGATGTGAAGCAAATAACTCCATGTTAATTTTGAGAAAGTCCTAAACCACTGAAATAATACAAATATAGATGCATCTGACTGAGATGTTTTCATTGATTTTAGTAATAGAATTGTGTATACACTTAGCAAAATCGAGTCTTTGAAGAAAACTACCTTTACTCCAAATTTGTACATACTTGGATGGAATTGAATATTGTCCCAAAGGGGTAATTGTTTAAGGCTGGATTACTTAACATGTTGTCCATTAATTACTGCAGCTGCCTTGCCAATGGAGGGGATGTTATCAAATCGCATTCTTTTCCCCTGTCAGTCACGCTGGGGTTGAAGAAAGATGGACTTTGGCCTTGGAGAATAACCCCCACCCTGCCCTGTTGCTGAGAAGGGTAGAGAACCAGGTTCTAGGGAGAAAGAGCAGGGGATG
Source organism: Aplodontia rufa (assembly GCA_004027875.1). NCBI lineage: Eukaryota > Metazoa > Chordata > Mammalia > Rodentia > Aplodontiidae > Aplodontia > Aplodontia rufa. The sequence continues at coordinate 30,092 of PVKS010022233.1, read as the reverse complement.
TGTTATTTATGGGAGGTTCAGCAGGTGCCTGTGGGTGGTGACAGGTCAGAAGCAATGGCTGCAGGGGCCCTCTGTAAAGAAATGTGGTCCATTAGCTCTAATTTTTTCTAGCCCAGGATTCCCCCACTTACTCAAGCAAGAAACTCCTGTCATTGAATAACACTTAATGATATGCCACAGAATACTTTTAAAGAATACACATTGGCAGGGCAGAAAATACACTATGGGAAATGGTATTACCAGACTTCCTCTTAGCAGGCATGGAAATACCTGGATGGATTGTTCGAACACCTGCTGCTAGTCCCACCCCCAAAGTCTCAGCTTCAGTAAGGCTGGGGTAGGCCTGAGGATTTGCATTTCTGACAAGGATACATGTTGATGCTGGGTCCAGGAACCACACTTCAAAAATGAATGACGCCTGAAATGGTCTGGTTTTGTCTTTGTCTTTCTAGAGTAACACAAATAAAATCTAAGAGTCACTGAGCTGGTATGCTGAGCGGTATATACAGGGTCTGTTCTGCCCTGGAAATACAAAGGCACCCTGATGAAGCAGATCCCAGAAACGAGATTTAAAAATGCAGTCATTCTTCAGTTATAGCAAGATAATTTTAAAAATCAATAAGCACACAATATGTTATTCAAGCTTCCTGGTTGTTGTAACCATTTTACAAGTCAGTAGTGGCTTTGTTTTCCAGTGCAAAATAATTGAGAGGAAATGGAATTTTACTCGTTAATATTAGTTCTAGTGCATTTTTCTGCAGTCTGACCATGTTGAGAGCCATTTGGGCATGCTGGTTTATGTTATCGCAGCAGCTCAACATATAGTCAATTAAACCTGAAGAAACTCAGTCATTAGGTAATTTGGAACACATCACAATAAGCAACTGGTTTTGTTGATTGCTCCGGCTGAATTGATTAAATGCTTCATTGAAACAGTAGAAACCCTTCAGTTTATATGACAGCTTTACATATTTGCTTTCCAGTAATTATAGTGTCTGTTGAGCCAGGACTTCCAAAGGAGTACTGTGAAATGTTCTCAATAGGCATCTCATTTACAATATATCATTATCTTCGTTATATTTACCTGCAATAGAGAATTAGCACAGCAAAAGCAAAGTGCATCAGAATAGATGGGTAGTTCACTCCCCACCAAAGTTCACCTAAAGAAATTAAATATGCACACTATAGCAATGTATCTATGAGGCAATTAAAAATCATATGCATTATCAACCCACGAATTCAAATGTGCTTCACCCCAAGTTGCATTAGGCATTGCCTCTCGGCGGAGCTGCTTATAGCAATAAACCTTAGAAAATGTCAAGCTCACTCATTTATGCTTCAAAGATTTGAGGAGCCATCCATCTATCCATCTTCTTTCTTTTCTATTTATTTACTTATTTATTTTTCTTAAAGAAAGAGAGGAAGATAAAGAATCAATTTTATTTAGTTTTTCATCTGATTTTCGTTGTTCTGCCACTCAGTGGTTTATGTGGTGCTGAGGTTCAACTCCAGGTCCTCAAGCATGCAAGGCAAACACCATACTGCTGAGCCACCACTCCAGCCCCCTATCCATCTTCTTCTCATGTACATCTTATGACTGATGGCACTGAACTTGTGCCACTGAGATATGCTAATGTAATAAGCATAATTGACCATGACCCCAGAGTCAGTCCCTCTGAATGCATCACTGTACTACAATTATAGCCATAATTCCCATGGCTGCTCCCAGCCCATGACTGAGCATGATGAAGACATGAATGCAGTGTCACTCCTGTGAGATTCAAGTGTCCTTGCTATGGTGTTAATGTGATATCCACTCTAAAATTCATGCTGAATCCGAATCTGCAAGATCATAGTTCTAGACGTGTGGAATTTGGGAGACAATTAGTTAATGATGGTTCCTCTCTCATGAATGGATCAAGGACCTAGTAAAAAGCCTTGCAAAAATGAGTTCTCTCTCTTCCACTCTTCCACCATGTGAAGATGCAACAAGAGATTCACACAAGTACGCCCAAGGCTGGCACCTTGATCTTGGACTTCCCAGCCTCCAGAATTGTGAGGAAGTAAATTTCTGTTCTGTATAAATGATCCGGTATCAAGTATTCTGTGAGAGCAGCACACATGGCCTGAGACTTTCCTCAATGACTACCATGGCTCAAGGACTGCCTGGTGGCTTCCACATGGGTCAGAGTTGGTTTCCATCTGAAGGCTCTTTCTGCCTATTCCCATTCTTTCTCCCTTTGTCCTTTACCAGAGTTACCCCAATACCTCTCTTTACACACGTAATATTGGCACCTGCTTCTCAGAAGACTTAAACTAACACTATGATCATGAATTTTATACCATTGTATAAAAGAAAATTGAGGTAATCTGTGGCTTATGAGCAAATTTTAATAAACAGGGAAAATAACATTGAACTTAAAGTAAAGAACAAAATCTGAGAATTTAATAGATTTTATTTTTGGGGTCAGAGTCACAAGCTCAGTGTGAAAACAATTGATTATATATATATGTATATATATATACATATATATATATACACACATATCCTTTATACTTGGTGTGTCAAAAACCCAAGGTAGCATGTTGCTATTATTAGAAGTCTATTCACAGATTGATGGAGAGTCACTGAGTCTCTCTTTTATGTAAAATTTTATAATCTTTGATTACTCCTACTAGTATATTTTAAGTTATCTTGCCTCTTCTTCCTGTTAGAAAGTCAGTATGGTAGCCATGTGAATGCTATTTAAAAAGTAAAAATAAGCCATGTGTGGTGGTGCACACCTGTAATCCCAGCAGTTTGGGAGGCTGAGGCAGGAGTATCACAAGTTCAAAGCCAGACTCAGCAACTTAGCAAGACCCTGTTTCAAAACACAAAACACACACACACACACATCAGAGCTAGGGATGTGGCTCAGTGGTTAAGTGCCTCTGGGTTCAATCTCTGGTACCACACACACACACATACAAAAGTAGAAATCATTTCATTCTAGTACTCCAAGATGCATGATAATCAGTGTTAAGTTCATTTGATTTATGGAGTTGTTTAGGCTGGAGATTTCTTTATTGTGTTTTTGTTTTGATGATCTGTCTATTAGTGACAGAGGAGTATTGAAGTCACACAGTATTACTGTTTTGAGGTCCACAATGGTTTTATGTCATGGAGTAATTTATTCACATAGTTGGGAACATTGTTATTTGGAGAGTATATATTTACTATAGTTATATCTTCCTGTTGTAGGATTCCCTTTACTACTATGTAGTGGGCTTCTTTATCTCTTCTGATTAGTTTATGTTTGAAATCTACTTTGTCAGATATAAGTGTTGCGACGCCAGCTTGCTTTCTTGGGCCGTACGCATGGTAGATTTTATTCTTTTTTTTTCCTTTTTTTTTTTTGAGAGGGACAGCGGGAGAGACAGAGAAAGAGAGAAACTTTAGTTTTTCACATGGCCTCCATTGCTCCAACACTTAGTTGTGTATGTGGTGCTGGGGTTTGAACCTGGGTCCTTGTGCTTGCCAGGCAAGTGCTGAAACCGCTAAGCCACCGCTCCAGCCCCTTATTCAATTCTTTCACCCTTAATCTGTGGATGTCATTGGCTGTTAGATGGGTCTCTTGTAAGTAGCATATTGTTAGATTTTGGGTTTTGATCCAATCTACTAATCTGTGTCTTTTGAGTGGTGCATTGAGGCCATTCACATCCAGTATTAGAATAGAAGTGTGGTTGTGGTTCATAGTCATTGCTTTTTCTAGATCTGTAAAGAATGACATTGGTATCTTGATGGGAATTGTATTGAATCTATAAGGAGCTTTTGGCAGAATTGCAATTCTCAAATTCATTTGGAACAATAAGAAACCCAAAATAGCCAAAACATTACTAAGCAAGAAAGACGAAACAGGTGGTCTTGCAATATCAGATTTAAAACTATGCCGTAGAGCTGTAGGAACAAAAGCATCATAGTACTGGTATCAAAATAGGAATGAAGACCAATGGAATAGAATAGAAGACTCTGAAATAAACCCACAAATCTTTAAACATCTGATCTTTGTCAAGGGGGTCAAAATATAACATGGAGGAGAGACAGCTTATTCAACAAATGGTGCTGGACAAACTGGACAACCACTTGCCAAAAGTTGAAATTAAATCCTTATCTCTCACCTTGCACAAAAATCAAATCAAAATGGATCAAGGAACTAGGAATTAAACCAGTTACCACACAACTGCTGGAAGAAAACTTAGGACCAACACTCCATCACCTCAGAGTAGGCAAAGACTTTCTCAACAAGACTCCTAAAGTGAAAGAATTAAAGTAAAAAATCAATGAGTGGGATGCCATTAAGCTAAAAAGCTTTTGCACAGCTAAGGAAATGATCAAAATTGTCAAGAGACTTCCTACAGAACGGGAGAAAATCATGGCCTGTGATTTTTCGGACAGGGGACAAATATCCAGGATTTACAAAGAACTCAAAAAACTTAATATCAAAACCACAAACAACCCAATCAAAAAATGGGCCAAAGAACTAAATAGAAACTTCTCGACAGAGGAAATTTAGCAAGCCAATGAATACATGAGAAAGTGTTCTAAATCCTAGTAATTAAAAAATACAAATCAAAATCACATTAAGGGGGCTGGAGTGGTGGCTCGGCGGTTACGGCGCTTGCCCAGCATGCGCAAGTACACAGGTTCAAACCCCAGCACCCATGTATACGACTAAGTATCAGAGCAATGAAAGCCATGTGAAAAACTCAATAAAAATTGATTCTCTCTCTCTCCCTCTCCCTCTCTCTCTCTCTCTGTCCTTCTCTCTTTAAAAAAAAAAAACTACATGAAGATTTCACCTCACTACAGTCAGATTGGTGAAAATGAAGAATATAAACAGTAACAGATGTAACAGATGCTGGAGGGGTTGTGGGGAGATAGGAACACCAGCACAATGTTGGCGGAATTATAGGCTGGTAGGTACAGCCCCTCTGGAAAACAGTGTGGAGAATCCTCAAAAAAGAAATTAGGGATAGACTCACTACATGATCCAGCTATCCCTCTTCTGGGTATTTTTCCAGAGGAGTTATCATCAGCACATTACAGCAACACAGCAAAATCTGTGTTCATAGCAGCTCAAATTACAATAGCTAAATTATGGAACCAACCCAGATGCCCCTCACTGTATGAAGGGATCCAAAAACTGTGTATGTATACACACACACACACACACACACACACACACACACACACATATACACACCATAGAGTACTACTCAGAAATTAGAAACAATAAAATTGCAGCTTTTGATGGTAAATGGATGGCAATGGAAGAAATCATGCTGAGCCAAGTTAGCGAAACCCGGAGAGTCAAGGGTCAAATGTTTTCACTCATTTGTGGAGGCTGGAGCTAAACCCAGGCCTGTGTGAAAGGTAGTCAATCTCATGTATTAGACTCAACAAATGCGTAGCAACACACAATCTAGGGCAATCATAAATATGTAGCGGGAAGGAGGGGAGAGGAGGTATGTGGGGGAGGGGAGAAGAGGGAGAATAGGGAGGGATCTAGGGGATAATTCTAATTTAAGAATATATGCATATCATATTGTTACTTTATGTGCATTTTTGATTATACAATAACTAAATTTCTTAATAAAAATTTTAAAAAAGAAATCATTTCATTCTAGCATTCAGAAACATGGTAATCACAGTTATCATCTAAATATGCTTTTGTCTGTTTTATGTATGTGTGTATTTGTGCACACACATATATATAATATATTATACATAAACATATATGTATTTAAGTTACACTGCATATGCAAATTTATAATCCTGCTTTTCTATATGGTATTAACTATTTTAATAGAATATTTTAATGACTACACCCTACTTTATGCTATAATTATCTTACTATTTACTTAAATACTCCTTTGTAGTCTATATTTAGATAATTTCTAGTTTTCCAACTATTAAAAATAGCTCATAACAAATGTCCTTGTTCATAAAACTTTACTCTGCAATTTGGAATTGTTTCCTTTTTATGGGTCCTTCCTGACTTCCTGATAAATCTGCATCTTGAGAAAAAACAACATGTTCATTCTCTTCATCCACATAGTGTTTTGAAGGACATGCCCTAGAAGACAGAAGACTCACTACTCCATTAACTATCTGGATGTCCTAAGTCCTTTGTAACAGTACCCATTACTGCAAAATCAGGGAGTCGAAGTAGATAATCCCTAGGGTCCTGTCCAAGATTTTTATCCCCTTTATACATTTTTGTTGGTGCTTTGTGTTGTGCATGATGATGAAATTTGTCATCACATATTTATGTATTCATACAATATAACAATATAATTTGGCCTGTATCATTCCCCACCACTTCCCCCTCTTTCCCTTCTTTCCACCTGCTGATCCCTTTCCTCTACTGATATCCCTTTGATTTCCTGAGATTCTCCCCCCTTGCCTTTCTTTTCCTTTTTCCTTGCTAGCTTCCATATATGAGAGAAAACATGACCCCTGACCTTCTGAGTTTGACGTATTTTATTTAACATGCTGGTCTCTGGTTCCATACATTTTCTTGCAAATGTCATAATTTCATCTTTCTTTATGGCTGAATAAAACTCCACTGTGTACATATACTACATTTTCTTTATCCATTCATCCATTGATGAACACCTCGGCTGGTTCCATAGTTTGGCTATTGTGAATTGTGCTGCTATATAGATAGGTATGCATGTACAGCATTGCTTTCTTGCTTTCCCTGTCCCTGTTTAATATTCTTGGATTTGCTTAGTGGACCCGTCTCCTATCCAAAGCCATCATTTTTCTTATTCCTTTTAGGCCTGTATAGCCTCAAGGAATATTATTGGTAACAGATTTGGAATATTACTGTGCTTGATATCTTAACACTCAACAAGGCTGGAGCTATGGCTCAGTGGTTATGGTGCTCGCCTGGCATGCATGGGGACGAGGACACAAGTTCAAACCCCAGCACCACATACACAACTAAGTGTCAGAGCCAACGAAAACCAGATGAAAAACAAAATTGATTCTCTCTTTCTCTCTCTCTCTAAAAAAAAACCCAAAGAAACCACTCAACATTATATTAGAATACAATTTTTTCTGTAACTCTCTGTTTCATATAACTGTATTTTTAGATTACTTTTGACTCTTAAGTGTTGTGAAATACATCAAAACCATGTGAACCTGTTCACTGAGCCTTCTAATGTTAATCCAAAGCAAAATATTGTTCACTTGTTAGATATTAAAATCTCACATTTAAAATTTTTTTCTTATGTTCTCTACCTTTTTTATCTGACTCAATCTTCACTTTAAGCGGCTGTTAAATGTTTCTTCATGCATGTCCTTGTGCCAGGAATTGAATTATAAAGGCTTTATTTTTGATATCCAAAATTTCCAACCAAAGTGCCATGATGCTTTGAGGAGAGGAATAAAGAAAAAAGAGGCATCTGAATAACCAGTTTGAACCTCAGTGCCTGCTGAGAGCTGCCTTTCATGGGAGGCCATGAAAAGAAGACAAGGAAGGATGCTGAATTGAAAAGGCTGGAGCCAGTGCATAACCATCAGAGAGAAGCTATGTGTAGAAGATGGGATTACAGAGCTTTGCAGATAAAGTGGAAAGACTTGGGACCTGCCAGAGAGAACATTTCAAGATCTCAGATCTAAACATCTGAAGATTTCTTCCTGATACAGATGGAGAGAGAGCCATCTAATATTTACAGAAAGAAAAGAAGATATCTCTAGAATGAACAGTAATGACCATAACTTAGGAAAGGCAGGTCTTAGCCAATGGCAGTGCAAAGACCTAAGGGGAGATAGTGTGGACACTGAAAGCTAAGCCCTTGGGTGCATTCACATGCTTACATGAGAAAATGCAATTACTTCCAGCTTCCTTGGACCTCTAATTAGGTTCCTTTGCTTTTAATAATAACTCTTAATGAAATTCAGCAGTTCTGACTACTTGCTCTTATGTATTGTGAACTTTGCCTGGATTTTTCATCAAGGATTCCATAAGGACTTTGAGGGGATATAAGAAAAAATATTGCCTCATCTTTAAGTAGATTTAGGGTAGAGAGACTAGGTACATTATTGTGAGAATGCTAATATTAGGTTGCTAATTCTGGGTTAGGATATTGTTATGGTTATAATGTGAGGTGTCCCCGCAAAGCTCACATGTGACAATTCAGGAAGGATGAGGTGAAATGATTGGGTTATAAAAGCCTTAACCCAGTCAGTGAGTTAATCCCCGAATAGGGATTAACTGGCAAGTGTAGGCTGGCAGGGTGTGGCAGGAGGAGGTCCTGGAGGCGTGCTTCTGGGGTATATATTCTGTATCTGGTGTGGAGTTTTGCTCTTCTCCCTGATGTGATGCCTTGAGCTGCTTGACTCTCTGAGCCCTGCCTGCTGCCATGCTGTTCTGCCTTCACCTCGAGCCCCGAGAAACGGAGCCAGTCTACTGTGGATTAAGACCTCTGAAACCATGACCCTTCAAAATAAATTTTTCCTCCTAAAATTGTTCTTGTCAGGTCCTTTGGTCACAACAGCAAAAGGCTGACTAAAACAGATACGTTTTCGGAATGAGTATTTTTTATAGGTCAATTGCATGCTATCCAGACATCCACTTCAGAAACCTGAAACTCTAGTTCAGAAGAACCTTTGTTTAAGCTTCCCTGAAAATAAAACCTAGGCAGGACTTGGATGCAGTAGTTAACCTGGGAGAGGATACCAGGGGCCAGGTGTAGAGTTGCTGGGAGAATGAGATAGAGTGGGAGAAAGGTCAATGCAGGTGACTTTTTACTGCTATAGACATCAGGGATTCAGTCCCATCACAAACCCTTAAAGGAACCATGGATAATATGCCTCAAAATATCCCACTGATTAACAAGGAGGTGGGGGAGTTTATTCACTAACATCATTCCTCAATCATTGAAGAATATTGCTGAATCTGGGGAAACAGAACCAATAGGAGATAATAGATGATAGATAGATGAGTAAGTAGGTAGGTAGGTAGATACAGATGATAAATAGATAAGAGAGACTTAGTATGGACCTTGGCTCACACATTTGTGGAGGCTGAAAAGTCCCACAATCTGCATCTACAAGCTGGAGTACCAGGAAAGCTGGATACGCAGTTCAGTCTGAGTTTGAAGATCAAAAATCAGCTGTTCCTGTGGTAGTAACTTGAGAACATGTGGGAGAGGAACTGCTTTGGCTATGTTGAGAACAAATACAAATTATTAATCTTGGAGTGACGGAAGGTGAATTCAGACCTTGAAAAGGATAAGAATCATCTTACATCTGAGGTTTTTGTGTGGTCTGTTGGCAAAGAGGGAGTACTATTTTCTAGCAAAGTGAAGGGATTGCTTCTTCCAAACCAGGGCAGTATAAAACTTCAAAATTCTCAGGTACATCCATTCAATAAACCATCTCTTTTCTCAGCATCCTACGTCTCCTGTACAAGGTCCCCAATTTCAACAAAGGACACCTGCCAAGAATGAGTAATCAGCCTTCTTAGTAACACATCTACCCCTTATCAGTAGGAGAGAAGAATCTCTTCAATCTTGCCATGCAGTTTCTGGGTTTTCCTGAATTGACAAACCATCTGTGATCCTCTTTCTTCAAGATTTCTCGAGTAGATAACAAAATTCAGTCAACTCCATAGACCTCATTATTTACTCTCTTGAATTCAAGAATTACTGAAAACTCAATAATACCCTCTTTGAATTAATCCTCATCCCCATCCTCTAATGAAATTCTTACCACACCACATACCATTGACAGTGGGGTCCTGATTGCTATCTTATCAATTTCAGTGTCCCATCCTGAAACTACTCAGGTCATAACAAAAAAGTGCAAAGGGGGCTGGAGAGGTGGCTCAGCAGTAGATCACCTGCCTGACATACACAAGGAACTGGGTTTGATTCCCAGCACCACACACACACAACTAAGTGGAGGAAAAACAAACTCAATCAAAAAATAAAATTTACTCTTTCTCTAACAAAACAAACAAGCAAACAAACAAACCCCCCCCCAAAACATGCAGGGCCCAACTTGAAGAATTTTCCCTAGCCAAAGGTGGAACAATTAGAGCTTCAGCAAAGATAATAGTAATTTCAATGAATTAAATCTAATCAAATATGTTTAAATCTGTGCGCTTAAAATGGTATATATATATATAAAAATTAATCACCTTCAAAAATCTTCAGGATATGATAGGGAATCAATTCACTATCTTGAAAAATGGCTTACTAAATAAAGTCCAAAAATGAAGCTTCTATCCTGCCTTCCTATATGAATGGAACCACCAGAGTAGCACTTTACTACTGACAGTATAAGCTAACAATTGAAAGATAAATTTAAAAAAATTAAGACAGTTTCATTTTATAAACCAAATGAACTACCAGATATTGGTAGTAATCATTAAGGGCTGCTAACATCACACAAATAAATCACCAGTTGTGCCTTCTGAGAATTGCCCAACCTTTCCAGCCTTGCAAAGGGAACCAAGCCTGGATCTGATCCAGTCTCTGGATCCAGCTGCCAGTTTGCAGAAACACCCAGAAGTCAGAGGTACATATTGACTTACAAATTACAACAGGAGTGTGGGATAAGTAAAATCCAGTCTATGAGAAACTCTGCTGGTCCAAAAACCCAGGTAAAATATAGGGAAATAAAAGAATGATTCAATTAAAACTTGAAAAACACTGTTTTGGAAATGGGCAAGACTAACTATAATCTTCAGAGATGCATAATTTTATGATGAAACTCTTAGCAAAGCAGAAATTACTATAAAAGCAATTGGAGGGCTGGAGTGGTTGCCCAGCGGTTATAGCACTTGCCTGGAATGAGCAAAGACCCAAGTTCAAACCCCAGAACCACATATGCAACAAAGTGTTAGAGCAACAAACACCAGATGAAAAAAACTAAATAAAATTGATTCTCTCTTCCTCTATCTCTCTCACTATCCCTCTCTCTTTAAAAAAAAAAATAAACTGGAAAAAGAAAGAATTCATCAGTTGGATAGGGGCACGTGGGAAGGACTATGGAAACGAAAGGTAAAGTTTTATGTTTTTACTTGGGTGGTAGTAAAAAGGTGTTCACTTAAAAAAATCATCATCATGCATTTCTCTTGATGATTTTCTATATTCTTATTTTGTATTCCAATCTTTTTTAAGATAGAGGGACAGTGAGAGAGAGACAGACATAGAGAGAGAAAGAGAGAGAGAGAATCAATTTTTATTGAGTTTTTCACATGGCTTTCTTTGGTCTGACACTTAGTAGTGTACATGGTGCTGGGGTTTGAATCCGCATACTTGTGCATGCCAGGCACATGCCTTAACCACTGAGCCACTGCTGCAGCCCCTTACATTCCAATCTTAAAATGTTTTTAAAGAAGTTAAAAACACTTTGGATACACAACTACTCAATATAATGTATGGACCTTGTTTGAATCTTGACTGGAACAAACCAATCATTAACATAATTAGGAAAATTAAAATGCTGAATGGATTTTGATGAGTTTAAGAAGTTATTGTATCGTTTTAGACCTAATAATGGTATTGTTTGCTTTAGAAAAGGAGACCATATATTTTAGAACACTCTGAAATATTTTTAGATAATGTTTTGGATTTACTTGAAAGTAATTCACCAGGGGTAGATCAAATAGGTAGGGGTATAAATGAAATAAATTGGTTCTATGCTGATAATTGGTCATCTGTTTTCAAGTGGTTTGTCATACTATTTCCATATACTATTCCCATACTTCAGTGTATGCTTGAAATTTTCCCTGAGAAAAACATTTCTTTTATCAATATGATATGGATGAGTCACTCACAAGCAAAAGAAATACGGACTCATAAATTCTGTATGTGGGTCACACAAATGACTTCTTCACTCTTGAATTAGCTGTTGGAGAAATTCCCCCAACACAATAATTTAAGTAAACAAAATGTTCAGAATCAGGTTCATTTGTGAGATAGTATGTCTTGAAACACCAGCTATCCTTGTGCTTCTTTTAGATCAGACTGGCAAAATAAAACATGCTGTCATTTCTCTTTGGAGCCTCAGGGATGGAGAAGCTTGGGTTATGGCTGGCTGCAGTGAGTGAGTCCAGGACCTGAAGCCCAGATTGATGCACCTGTGAAGCAGAACCTTCCATTCCATTCTTCAGAGTTTAAGGTTCAGACCTAAAATGTGTGTCTAAAATGCCTCCCACACTTATTGAACAGCTGCTCAATCTCAAGTTAGCTTTCAAAGTAAAACATAATAATGTTTTATTTTCAAGTCATCCCTCCCTCAATTTCATGCTGGCATCAGCACCATATGCCTACTGGGGTGGCATATGAGAAGAAAATGTTTCTATGACCATGCTGCTGATTTTAAAAATAACATATCTAATGAGCCAGCTGTGATAAGGAAAAAAAGCATGCATAATCGTTTCTGCATTTACTTACCCCCAAATATTTCTTAAATCTTACTCTATCTTTCCAAAACTGTAATACAGATTTTATACAGATGGCTCACTTGATGTGGTCTATTTTAAACAGGCCACCCGGAAGATCATTTTTAAAAATAAAAATATAGGAAAAAGAATTTATTTTAATAAAATAGTTTATGTTTTATGTAAGGCGGTAATGTAAATTCATGAAGGTAAGTGATTTGTTCCCCTGGATATTGAGAGGAAAAATAAAGAGTTAAAACTTGTAATCAGTATATAATGATCAGAGCTAAGAATGCAAATCTTCAGAGAAATGGAACCAGCCAGATTAGGCTATTAAAGAAATAATGTATTCTGGTACCTGAAGAATGCATTTATTCAAAGGTGTGTGGGGATGTGTGGGAGGGGTTGAGGATCCCTCATAGAGACATAGGAAAATGATGTCACTAATGCAAGGGATGGCTGTGTGTGTTTGAACCCTGTTCAGCAGGCAGGAGTCTAAGCCAAAGGCTCTCAGTTACTCAAGTCTCACATCAAGGCTATCCTTTCTGGTGCCACGTGCATGGGTATATGGAAACTCAAGGCAGAGGTCACCAACAGGAGTACTGAACCCTAATTTGGCTTACAGATGGGTTTGTGTGGCTCCTGTAGGTTTTCCAATAAACAAATTAACAGGAAATATTTTTTAAATAAAAAGATCTTACATAGATTTTCCATTTATTACTATTTTGAAAATACCTACATGCCCATGTGGTAGCAATCAGAACTGGTAAGAACTGTCCCCTGCAACCTGCTCTCCAGCAATCTGCAGTCCTAGTTTTAGTCAGCTTCTTCACTGTTGTGACTAAACAACCTGAAAAAAGCAATTTTAGGAGGAAATTTATTTAGTGGCTCACAGTTTCAGAAGTCTCAATCCATGGAAGACTGGCTCCATTCCTCAGGGCTTGAGGTGAGGCAAAACATCATGGTGGCAGGCATGGCTCCAATAAGCAAAGAGCCTCAAAGCAACACATTGGGAAGCGGAGCAGAGAGAGAAATTCAATGCCAGATGCAGAATATATACCCCAAAGGCACCCCCAATGACCCACCACCTACAGCCATACCCTACCAACCTACAGTTGTCAGTTAATTCCTATAAGGGGATCAACTCACTGATTGGGTTAAGGCTCTTATAATCCAATCATTTCACCTCAGCCTTCCCAAATTGGGACATGTGAACTTTGGGGGTACACCTCACATTGAAACCATAACAGTCCCACACATCACCTTCACTCACTTCTCTTACCTACCCACCTCCTGGAAGCATCTGCATCAGACACCCCAGTCTCCTGCTTTCCATTAACCAGTTGCTCCCATTTCCTCTGTTCTGTGTCCCTATTCCTCCTATATCTTCTGATTTTAGCCCAACTTCCTTTGTTGGTTTTCTTCAGGGAGAGAATGTGCTAGTCAGGTTAATGTGAGAATTTCTGCCTCTGTGACAGTTTTATGTGTCATAGTTCTGTAAGAACCTGATAATTCAATTTTACTCCTCAGTCTCTAATAAGTCAACCTTCAGAGATGGATCTTGCTCTTGGTGTGCCAACAAAATCAAATATTAGTATTTAAGGCTGAGCATCAAAACCTAATTGCTAAATTCACAGTGGTCATGGTCCCTGGTAAATTCCTTGAGACTGCTGGTCATGGTGGTGCAGACCTGTAATCCCAGCAACTTGGGAGGTTGAAATAGGGGGATTGCAATTTCAAAGCCAGCCTCAGCAACTTAGCCAGGCCCTAAGCAACTTAGCGAGATCCTGTCTCAAATAAAATATAAAATGGGCTGGAGATGTGGGTCAATGGTTAAGCTCCCCTAGGTTCAATTCCTGGTACCAAAAACGAAGCAAAACAAAACAAAAACTGTTTGAGACTAAATTATCCAATGTTACCACCTGGGATCTTATATCAGTCGGACTTTCCCATTTTATATTTAGAAGACATGTCATGCACTGATTTTGTTTTGTAAGTCACATTTGCTTACAACATTATATTTTTGTACGTAAGGGTGTGTGTATTTGTGTATGTGCTTTATGTTTTTAATACCTGAAAATGGGAGATTAGGGGGAAAGCATTTAAGTTGAAAGTTTTAATTTAAAAAAATTGATTTTTTGCCTTTTTAGATACCTCTTTCCTGCAGAGTATTGGGTGTGTATTTTTATTTCTTTATTCTATTAGTATCACATCTCATGGCTCTTTGTCAATTGTAGAAGAATTTTTCTAATTCTCAAATTCATCTCTTCTCCACTTTGCTAATGCCATTGCCTCTGCAGTCACCCACTAGCCTCCTTTATTTTATGATTTTAAAATGTCCACCTACTTATTGCACCTTAATTGTGTCATCTGCCAAAAAGCAGTATGATTGGGAAAGAAAATCTTAAGAACACTTCCTACACATTCACACATTGCAGAGGCCTTACATCACAGGCGTTTGGGAGTCCTACTGTGTCTGGAAGAACTTTAGAATGATTATTGCAGGAAACAACTTGAGAAAAGATGAACTCTGAAAGATTCTCTTTCGCATGGTTGCTGCAGTGCTGACTCATGTAACAGCTCTGAAATGTTTAAAATCCTCCAACTCTTTCCCTGAAGCAGCCATAAGCACAGACTTTCATTATTCATTCAAAAATTGGTTATCAGGCATCTACTACATACAAGAGGCCAAAGATTAGATCCACTATGTGCAAATGACCAAAGACACTATATCTATCTGTACACATAGTAGATGCTTTCTATTTTTGCAATGAAAAGCAAAATTTTCCTACACTCAGAATCAGGGACTATAATGATGCTGATGATGATAATGACGATGATGATGATGACAATAAAGCAGACAATATTATTTTTGGTTTTACAACCACATAAGTGATTTCAGTTGTTGTTGTTTTTTTCTTGTACTCCAGAATAGAACTATTTGGCAGCTTTAAAGAATTTCCAGAAAGTGTCAAGTAGAAATATACTTATGATTTATGTTTGCCTCCTGTAAAGAGGTATCCTTGGATATCAAACTGGAGATTGCTACCAAATTCATGCCAAAAGCTGACAACTACTTAGAGAATATTTCTGGATACTTCTTCCAAGTAATTGAAAAAATCTAACAAAATAACAGAAATTCATTTTTTATCCCTGCACCCCCTTTATTTTCCTGTATCAGCATCATACAATGTTGAAACATCTTGAAAGGAACAGTGGATATGTGATATAGTGAGAAAAAATAAGGAATAGATCTTTTAAAACTGTTTTTGAAATCACATTTGTATTTGATAATAAATCAGTCACATATAAAAGAATCTTAACTGAGCAACTTGCCAGACCTTTAATTTTAGCAAAATGGAATACTTCCAAAGTTGACATTTCAATAACTAAAACACAGAGGGTGCATTCTATCTTCAATGCACATGGAAGCGTTTGGGTTAATTCTTTATCAGGGTTAAAAAACTTTAATTTTGGCTATTGCTTTCTCCGAATCAAAGAGAATGACAGACAAATATAGATGATCACATTTTTAAAGGACTGAATATTGATGTTTGGATAATGGAATTGACAATCCAGCTCCAGTAACTCAAACCAGGCACCTTAACATTGCTGTATAAAAGGGTCTTTCCCCAAAAACAACATAGGAAGATCCAATATATAGATTTAATGTAAACATTAGTGTAAGATCCACCACCTTTTTTTCCTAAAATAGATTTGCTCAGCTAAAAGAAAAAAATCTTTCTTTTTTTCCTGTAAACTCTGTCAGCAACAAGCCACAGAATTTAGCAACCTGAATAAATAGTGTCCTGGAAACCATGGATGTGTTGTTAAAATGCTGCTGAGGCACTGTTAACTTTTGATAACAGATAACAGCACTGTTTTATCACAGAGAGTTACAAAACAATGACTCTGCTTCATGTGGGAATCCCATAATTTTAAAACTGCCTTGGCAATCCACAGGTAGGCTTAGAGACCTGACTGCCAATGAGAACATTTGATTGATGGCTTTACGGGGGTGCATTTGATATAGTATTGTATTTTAGAGAGGAAAAATATCAAACTAAATGCTAGTAACTGGCATTCTGTCAGTGACTACAGGATGAATGACTTGAAGGGAGATGACATACATGTTTACCTATCCAGTTCAAAGCCACTACCAAGCTGATCTAAACTTGAAGGACAGAGGCAAATGCTGTGGTTTGGATGTGGTTTGTGCCCCACAAAAGTTCATGTGCTGAAAGCTTGGTCCCGGGTATGGCAGTGTTGACGTGGTAGAACCTTTAAGAGATGGGGTTAGTGGGAATTAAGGAGGTTATTAGAGATCACTATCTCTTAGGAAGGATTAATGGTGGTCTTGCAGTGTGAATTAGTCCTATATTTGTCTCTCTGTCTCTCTCACCCATGATAAAAAGTGAACATGGTCTCTGAATTTCTACGGCTTCCTGTTTTGCTATTGTGGGGGCACTCACCACAGCCAAACAGATGGGGCCACCTGATCTTGGACTTTCAGCCTCCAACACTGTGAACCAAAATAAAATACTTTCCTTTACTAATCACCAGCTTCAGGCATTTTATTGCAGCAACTCAAAAGGAAATATGATAGCAGATGACCCTCCATCTGGTATTTACTTTGAAAGGCAAAGACTTCAGTGAGTCCGTCCTGCTCCACCACAGAGTTCAGAATTGGGCATTGAGGATCTGAGTGTCTTTGAGCAGTTTCCATTACCTGAGTCTAAAACTTTTATCTATGACATTAATAAATTCTAATCTATCAAAATAAATAGAATAAATAAAAATGCCTATTCCACAACATGGGGCTATTGTAAGGGGCAAATTGGACTGAGCGCTTAGAAGTGTGCCTAGTGAACAGTCAGTGATCAATAAATGAGAGGACTTAGTATGGTTCTCCCCACCAACCTCTGCTGCTGCTGAAAGCAAGGGAACAGAGTCATCACTTCTGAATCCTGCTTTGCCTTTAGCTCATAAGTGTGGTCACCACAGAGGAACTACAGCAGCTGCTTCTGCTTTCTTCTTAGAGGAAGAAAGTTATACATGAGCAATAAAGTGTATAAGTCCCCCTTGCTGCCATTGATGAAATGTCAAGAAAGAGAGATTGCTCTCTTGAGAAGGATCAATGGGGGTAAATACGTGTATTCATTTCTCTGTGGTAGCTTGTACTGAGCACCCCAGGGACTTTAAAATGCCACTGTGCACATCAGAAATACAGGTGAAACAATCTTTCTCACTATGAGGAGTCGGACATTTCTACCACGTTTGTTTCTCAATTCCTGTCATTGCTCAAATGTTACCTTCTCATCGAGGCCTCCCTGACCACCATATTGAAAATAGCTATTGGAATAGCTGGAGCGGTGGCTCAGCGGTTACAGTGCTTTCCCAGCATGTGTGAGTATGTGAGTTCAAACCCCAGCACCATGTACACAACAAAGTTTCAGAGCAACGAAGGCCACAGGAGAAACTAAATAAAATTGTTTCTCTCTCTCTCTTTTTCTCTCCTCTCCCTCTCTCACTGTCCCTCTCTCTTTAAAAAAAAAGAAAGAAAAAGAAAATGCCTCTCCATACTGATTCTCCTTCCTTATGTTTGTTTTCCTCTTCCTTAGCCCCACTAATCACTGTTTAAAAATTTCTCACATCTGTTGCTTATTGCCTCTCTTCCAGCTCAAATGTAATCTTTAAGGGAAGGGGCAAAAATCTTTGTTTCATGCCTGAAATGACTGATGATTTATTTAATGAACAAAAAAATAGATAATTAATATTTGCTTGTGTATGAATAGAGAACCTCTAGAAAGCTTTCTGAGTTAGCTGGTCAGGGCAAACTGGAGAGGTGGTGTGCCTGAACTAGGGAGAGGAGTGGGAGGAAGATTTCAATTTGTGATTTTTGAACCATGTGAAGGCCTATGCATCTAAGATGTCACTGTTCCTGAAGTCACCAGCATCCCCAATAGGCCTGACTTCTTCATCTCCATTCTCTCAAAAAGACCTTTTTCCCTTCTCTTTTCCTTGCATGCCCTTAATTTCTCTGTCAATCCTCAAAATAGCAAATGTTCTTCCTGCTACATATGTATCTATACATATCTTTTCTGTGTAAATGAATGTTTTAAGAAAGGTGTGAAAATGAACTTCAATTTCAAAACAGAGATGTTCTACTCAAATATGAAATGTAACAAAAAGTCAATATAGACTCACTGAACAACAGTCACAACAAAAATAATTGAGCCCAAAGAGGAAGAAAGCCAACCAGGAAGAATTAAGGTGATTTAGAGGTTTAATAAGCTAATGGTAAATGATAGTAACCCCCCTTTCCCAGGGCTCACATGATGGAAAGTTCATTGAGCAGTGGGTGCTGCGAGTTCTGCTGGGAACAGGGATTCTGGGATTCTCCGCACGGAATGTTCCCCTGAGGCCAGCATGTCTATGCTTCTGGGCTTCAACCTCACCATTCTGATCAAAGGACTCTGTGTTTTATGGCGTCTGAGGCAAATGCCTCCTAGAGACTGAAAGAACACAAACAAGCAGATCTGCAGTGTGGTGTGACGAAAACAGAAGGAGCACATGTATCGGGATGTATTAAACATTATGAATTCCTTTCCAGTCACTACAGGAACCAGTATGGAGCCAAGAACCCTGTCTTCAAATCTCCAGCATGTTGGAACATAAGTAAAAATTTTAAACATGTGTGCCTTGTTCTTCCTTCCAGCCTCCTTTCCACTTCCCTCATATATTTTCCAGTCAGTTTTAAGCAAATGAGTTATTATTCTACCCAAATTCCTTCAGGAAGGAAAAGAATAAACTCAATCCATCTTCACTTCTCCCCTCTGACAAGGTAGTAGGACAGTGAGGACATCAGTCCTTTACTGGATTTTGTTTACAATGATTTAATGAATAACCATTAACATACCTGATAAGTAATGCAACAATATGAAGCACAGCAAAGTGATAATGGTCATGAACTACAAATTCCCAAATCCTTATTATGCAGAAAGTGAATTTATTCTTACTCCATTAAGATCTGACCAGCCCTAGACTCAGTTGGTTCCTTTAATGTACTTCTATGAATTTAAATTAGTCACCTTAAATGTCAGGATTTATTCCTAATTTATTACAAAAGTATTTCTCTTTATAAAGAATGGTGAGCAGCAGTGATAAAGCATCCATGGGTTCAATCCCTAGTACCAAAAGGAAATAAACAAACAAAAATGGTATTCCCAAAGACTGCTTGCATTTTAATTTCAAAACCATTTTCTGGAAACTACTATATTGCAAGAACTTTCAAATGCTCAGCACTTTTATTCATTTTATCTCATAGACAACTTTTCCTAAATAAATAATTTATAAATACATTTTAAAAAATAGTGAGCAGTGGTCCTTCAGCATGGAAAATTGCCAGAATCACACACCTCAGTGACCTGAAAAATATCTTGTATTAAAGTCTAAAAAGGTTTTTCAGATTGATTTCTTAGCTTATCTATTGTATTTAATTCACTAACCTAGAAAATCACGTTAGTGTGATTGGAAATTGAAAGCAACAGTTTTTAAATTGTTGCCTGGTATTTTTTATTGTTGACTGTTGCTTCTATCCTGAGGCACAGTAATGACACCGTTCCTTGAGAGTCCTGCTCACAAACTAGACTGTCATTTGATGCCAGAGCACCAAGAAGTTGCTTCTTTCAGTTCTTTACTTCTTCCCCTACTTACTCACCATCGTGACTGATTATTTTTCCATTGCGGGAGTCACAGAAAGGAAGAGAAGCCGGCCCTATCACATAAACACTCAGTCCAAGGGAACAACCCAGATCCTCTAAGCAGCCCCTACAGACAGGGCTTCAGACCCAAAAGAGTAGCTTTGCTCCAAGGAGCAAAAAGGGATACAACCCCTCTTCTGGCACTTCTAAGCTGCAATGCAGTCTGTGAACCTGGGCCTTGCGAGATACTGAACAGTAGTCACAGCTCAGTGGTCAAGGGCTGGAGAAAGGGCCCACATGGACCTAGAGCTCTGGCAGTTGCCATGGCAACAGCAGTAGGACGAGGAAGGGTTTCTAGAAGCAGATCTGTCTCAAGAGTTTATAACACAATCATATGCTGTGTTTAACACATTGCTGAAGGAAGACAGCTTGGGTCTGTTTTGTGACTCCCTCCATCAGTTTACACTAAGATTATCTGGTGACATTCTGGAGAGACAGGTCAGATGGGGTCTCTCATCCAGATCTTCAAGTGGGTCTGCAAGAAAGAAGGCTGGGCCCCTTTCTCCCGGCTTATGCAGGAAATGTAGGAGCAAACCAAACACTGCATCAGTGCATTTAGCCCAGTCGGCTGAAATATCTGGGCAAACTGAAATTTTTACCAGTTTTACTCCAGAGTGGTTGATCTACCAGCACAACTGATTCAATTATTATGGTATCACTTTGAAATACCAAGAGCTAATTCAGAGGAGGATGTCCCTTGAATCTGCATTTATTTCTGAAAAGGCAATGAATGGGTATTTCTCTTTCTCTTTATTCCTTGATTATTCATTTTATGGATAAATTTGAGTGGACCACAGGTTATAACCTGTTTCCAGGTTATATGTTGTTTCTGGACATGTCCTGAAGGTGTTTCTGGCTGAGGTTAGCATTTGAATATGTGGACTCAAGTAGGTTGCCTTCCCCTTTGTGGTTGGGCATCATTCAATCCTTTGAGACCCAAAATAGAACAAAAGGTTGAGGGAGGGAAATTTGTTCCCTCTTTTCCTACCTTACTGCTCCAGCTAGAACATCTCATCTCACTGCCTTCCACTGCGGGCCTGGGATTTATATCATCAGCTACACTAGTTCTCAGGCCTGCAGATTCACACTGAGTTACACCACTGGCTTTACCATTTCCAGCTTTTAGTGTGGAACTTCTTAGCTTATTTAATAATCACATGAACAAATTCTTCACTAAAAAAAAATCCCAGAAAGAGAAAGTGAATCTCCTGTTAATCTCCTGTTGGTTCTGTTTCTCAGGAGAACCTCAAGTAATACAATTCCTCTTTGGGTAATTTGCAGTGGAAAAAAGTTAGGCTCAGCTTGGGAATGGCAACCCTACCCTGGGACAATTGGGCAGAACTTCAGATGTGGGTCCAGTCTCTAGATAAATTCACTCTCCTTTACTCCAGCAAGATCAAGCCATTTTTTTATGGTGGTAAAATATACATAATTTAAAATTTGCCATTTTAGCTTTTGAGTGGATAGTTCAGTGGCATTAAGTATACTCCCTATGTTGTATAACTATCACCATAATCCATCTTCAAAACTTTCTTCACTATTCCAAACAGAAACTTGGTGCCCATTAAGTAATAACTCCTCATTTTCCCCTTCCCGCAGCCTCTGGCAACCACCATCCTACTCTTTTTCTCTATGAATTTGACTCTTCTAGGAATCTCATATAAGAGGAATCATGCAAAATTTGCCCTTTTGTGACAGGCTTATTTCATTTAGCATGATACTTTCAAGTTTCATCCATGCTGTGGCATGTCAGAACATGGTTCTGTTTTAAGGTAGAAAAAAAATTCTATTGTATGAATATATCACATTTTGTTTATCCATTCCTACTATATTGGTGGTCTTTTGGGTTGTTTCCACCTTTTGGCTACTGGGAATCATGCTATTGTGAACACTGGTATATAAGTGTCGAAGTCCCAGTTTTAAATTTGGGGTCCTTACCCAGGAATGCAATTACTTTGTCATGTGGTAATTCTGTGTTTAACTTTTGGGGGAGGCATCAAACTTTTCTCCACAGTAGCTGCATCATTTTACATTCCCACCAAGTTCCCACCAAAGTTTGCCTGTGGAAAGATACAACCTTTGTCACTTTCCTAGATTTCAAGGTACTGGGGGAAGATTGCCTATAAAACCAAACCTGTGAGCCATTGTTCCCTGAAGCCACCCAGAAATCCCATAAATTAAAATCAGTCAGTATCTGTTGAATGCATATTATGACCAGGAACATGCCAGGCCTCGGAGATGCAAAGAGATCTCGGGCTAGTAAGGTAGGTAGACATGGAAACATACAACTGCAGAGTGATGGATCTGGTAGTAGAGGGATGTGTAAGACAAAGGTCAGGAAAAAGTCTGTGAAAGGGATGATTAGGCTGAGTTTTGAATAATGAATAGGAGTTTGCATGAGAGGAGAACAAAAAATTTCCCAAGCAGGGATAGTAGGCACACACACACACAAAAAATGGATAGGCATTCACTGCAACTGAGAACAGTGCATCATGGCTGCAGCTTGCTGCTTGGTTTCTGGCCTGTTGATGTTCCCTCAGAAACTCTGTGGAGGGGGAAGAATACGTGCACATGTGTAAGCATGTGCTCACATGCGGACACGTAGCTGCAGGTGGGTGGAAAGTGTGAGACTTCACCAGATGGCGTCCCAAGTCTTGCGATTTGGTCAAAGGCAGAAACCTGGAGAGGCTGAGTTAAGAAGATGACTGCAGGGAGAAAGATCCTCCAAGACAGGTGAAGCAGTTGCTACCAAACAAAATTTTAAGAATAACTGAAGATAGAAATATGACCCAAATAGAACTTTAAAAAGTCAACTTTTGAAATATCCAGTATCAGCAATATGGCAGATTAAGAAACCTAAAACTCTCCTACTGTGACTCCTAGACAACACTTGTAAAATGTAATAAAAATCTTTTTACTTCCAAAGCCAAAGTCATACATACGCAAAACAGAGACATGATTCGGTGTCAGAAAAGAGGCCACTGGAAGGCAAAGCAATGATCTGAAACTGAAGGTCAGCAAAGTTCAGGGACAGGGATGCAGAATAGATGGTGAAGGATAAGGTGAAGATTAAAAGGAGTAATTAAGAAATCCACAATCATACTGAGATTGAAATGGACCCCTGTCAGTTACCAATACTTCAAGCAGATAAAAAAACAGAATGGAGATTTAAATAATACAGCCAATATCCAATCTGCCCTTGAGGAAGCCAATCAAATATCATGAGATACTCAGCCGCAGCCCAAATCCTGAAGCGCTTTCTCAAAAGGAAGAAAGTACCATGATATGGAAATGAACTATGCTTCCATTCTGTTTGGGATCTTGCATTTTATATGAATCATGAACAATGAGTAAGGGTTATGACAAATCAACAGACACAATGAGTGAGGAGAATGCTTGGACGTTGATTATAAGGGAAGAGAAGCAACTGAAAAATAAATGCTAGAATTAAACTTCTGTTAATGTGTATTAATTTTCTATGCTATGTAATGAATTACTGTGTACTTAATGGCTTAAAAACAAAACTAGCTGAAAGAAGTCAGTAACAAACTAACATATATTATATAATTTCATTTATATAAAAATTCTAGAATAGGCAAATTTATAGAGACAAAAGACAGCTTAGTGGTTGCTGAGGACTAAAGGGTTAAGGAGTGACTGCTAATGGGCATTGGTTTTCTTTACGGGGAGAAGATGATGAGAGTTTCATACTCAGCAAATATACTAAAAATCACTTAATTGCACAATTTTTAAAGGAAAGAATTTATTTTTCCATCTGGCCTTTGTTTCTCTAACTTTGATCTGTGTATGTGGTGCTGGGGTTTGAATCCAGGTCCTCACGCTTGCCAGCCAAGCACTCCAACTACCGAGCCATTGCTCCAGCCCCTTAATTGCACATTTTTTTCTTCTGGAAGTGACTTTTTAGGTTTTTTTATGTTTTATTAATGAGTTGAGTCATTATACAATCATAAATGCATATAAAGTAACAATATGATATGTATTAGTTCTTAAACCAGAATTATCCCCCATCGCCCACACCCGGGTCTCTGATTCTTCTTTAATTGCAAATTTTAAACACATGAATAATATGGCATGTGCATTATATCTCAGTAAAGCTATACAAATAACATACACACACTTATTATGTTGAAGATCATGGTTCCAGAAACAGATTAGCTGGGTCTTCTGCAATCAGGGTGTCATCTGGACTATGTTCTCAGCTGGAGGCTCAACTGGGGGAGAGTCTACTTCCAGTCTCACTCAGGTTTTTGGAGAATTCATCTTCTTGAGTCTGTAGAACTGAGGGCTTCCATTTCTTGCTATTTTGATTAGAAGCAGCTGATTTCACCTCCTAGAGGTCACCTACTATTCATGGCATATACATGGCATGTATATAGGTGGTTCACAATATGACCACTTGCTTCTATAAAGCCAGCAGAAGAGCAAGGGCAAGAAGCAACAACACAGAGTCTAATCTAATGCGATGTCTCAAAATCAGGGACATCACATCCCATAGCCTTTGCTATATTCAATTGGTTAAAAGTAGGTCACAGTTCCCAATCACATCAAAGGAAAGGCATTTAAATACCAAAAGTCAGGGATCACTGAGGATCACTTTAGGGTCTGTCTACCATTGGTCACCACCTGCGTATAAACATTCTATGTTGCCATATCCCAAGAGTATCTGCCAGAAGGTTCCTCACCAACTCCAGAGCAGAATGCCATCTTTCCATCTCACCTTTGGCAAGCTGCTGATAGGATTTGCCCCACAACACATCTTGGGATATTCTTTATCTTCATGAATATTTCTTTAGTAGTTGCTAAGGTATTCCCATAATATCAATTTTTACTCACTTGCAGCGGTAGATTGATGCATTTTGGGTTCCAGTTAATGACCTCTCTATTTGAATCTGGGCTTGGCCACCTGCGTTGGCAAATAGTAAATAGCAAACTTCATACACGCGCGAGCTTGAAGAAAGAGTTTGCCAACTCTACTTCCTCTTTCAGACCTCTGAGATTGCCACAGAACGTGCCTATGCTAGCCTCCTGGAGGGTGAGAGAGGTAGAGTGGAGCCCAGGCACCTCAACTGAAGCCGCCACGGTCAGCTAGTGGTCAAACTGGTGGGTGAACCCAGTTAGTACCAAAGCACTGCACAGTTAAACCCACTGGAGATCAGCAGAACACCCAACCAACATGTAGATTTATGAGAAAGTATAGATAGTTGTTGTTTAAGATATTGCATAGCAATTACTAACTGATATACCTTCCAATTTGTTTTTTTCAAAATATGCATGTATTCTTAAGCAAATTGTTTTTACTGCACTATCTTTTAAAATAGTTTAAAAGTATAACCTATCGTTAAGTTCGGGATACTTTGCTGGTTTAATTATTATATTTTTTGTAGACCTGATATTTTTTAGAAGGGGATTTTTTTTCATCTTCTTTAACCTTTCTCCACATTTGTAACTGAAAACCAAATAATATATATTTTACACATGCACATACATATATATTCCTCTGAAGAATAAAAAGTTCAAATATTATATATTTTTGAAAGGATTGTTTTGAGAATTTGATGTTTTTGAAGTCAAGCTACATGATTTTCAACAGTATGGCAATCCAGAGGATAGTGATTATGAGCAAAGTGAAGAAAAAACCTTTGGAGAGGATTTCCTAAAGTCAGTTCTAGGTTGTTTTCTTCTCTCATCCCATCCCAGTTTCGTTAGTGGCTCAGGACCTCAGTTGACACAGAACTATTTTCAACTACAGGCCAAGGGACTGTGTGCACCATCCATTATTCATGGCAAAATAATTTTTTAAAATGGTAGGAGCTTTTCAGATGTAGATGAGTATGCCTTTTTTATCTAAAGAAACTTCAGGCATTTTCAGAATGCTGTAAGATGCAAATTAAGTTAATGCACCATCTTCAACTTACACTTTAAAAGGCTATGGGAAATATATAATAAAAAGGAGGAAATGCAAATATTATTATTTTAAATCCCTAACTTCTAAATTCTCCAGCTTTTCTTTTTGTTCAATGCTTTTGCCATAAACTGTCTTTTCCTTGTATTTCCTTCTTTTTTAAAACAATCTTCAAATTTCCAACAAGGGAAGATGGATTAGGACCTCACCCATGCTTCAGGTCCTCCATTTTTGGAAGATGGAGGGCTTCTTCAAAAACCCTTTGCAAACAAGCTGTCAAGTCAGTTACTCTCCTTTTTTAGTAATGCAAAACAAATTGTACCATTAATCATTTAACTCATCTCTCTTTGTGGAAACCACGAACCCATTTGGTTAAAAACTAAAGGATAAATCACATTTACTTAATGGGTAGAACTTTATATTTTCTCCATATGTTATTACTAAAACTGGCAAGAAGAAATGCTAAACAGTAACTCTAAAGGAAGAAAAATAGTTCTTAAGCCCTCATTGGATGAATCTTTGCTTTAAAGTTCAGTTCTATTTCCACAAGGAAATTATTTGCCGATGTCACTTATGCATTTGCTAAAATTAAACAACTTCAGGGCAGCTGTCTTTAGAATTACTATTCCCAAAGCCAGCCAGTGGAAAAGGCAACATTCCCAAGTCAATGTTTATGATACTTAGGACTCTAGAGAATGGTGTGTGAATATCGCCTTTTTATGTCTAACAAAGAAACAAAAAGATCCCCATATTTGCCATACATAGTGGTACACACCTGTGATCCCAAAAACTCTGGAGTCTGAGGCAGAAGGATTGCAAGTTTGAGGCCAGCCTTGGCAAGATCTTCCATAATTTTGTTTTATTTTTTTTTAATTTAAAAAATAAAAAGAATTGAGAATGTGGCTCAGAGATGAAGAACTCCTGGGTTCAATCCCTAGTACCAATAAAAAATAAAGATAGCATATCTGTATGATTTATTTTCTGAGACTTTGGCTGTGAGCACCACTAGATGGACTAGAAATTGGAAAACTCCAGTGCACAAGGACCTAAGTTTACATTACTTTCTCTAAGTCCAACCTGGATCTCCTATTGTTATAGCCCACATTCAAAACCTATACTCATATCTTCTGGCAATTATACTGTATACCAAAGGAGTTTCCAATAAGAAATTGAAAATTCTACAATTTCACTCAATCTCTTTTTATTTTTTGGCAATCATTTCCCCCACAAAAATTAATTGGAAAGAGTGATAATGGCAGCCAAAAATCACATAACTCAATGGCAGAATGCCACTTTTACAAATACATATTTCTGTTCACTAGTCTCCTTTGTTTTAATTTTTTAATAGTTTTTCTTACCCGTCCTGGCATGATGTGGCGAGTGACTATTGTCTCTTTTATAATACTAAAATTGAATTCATGTTGTGGTTCTTTTAATTGTTGAAAAATGCCTCTTTCTATATCTGTTAGAGAGAGGTGGGATTCAAAAAGAGAGAAATACAAGCATGGTGGTTTCAACCATGAGCCAAGTGTTGTACGTGTGTTACCTTATTCAGTTCTCATGACCACTCTATAATTCAGGTATTACCACCCCAGTTTTATAGTTGAGGAAATCAAGGCTCTAAAAAATGATTAAATAACTTGCCTAAGGCCACATATGAAGACGGGGCATGGTCCCACATGGGTCTTCTGATTTATTCACTTCTTACCCAAATTTTAATGAAACCCATTTGAATGACACTTATAATTCACCAAGATTTTCTAATTCAATTTCTGGACCTAGGATTATTTCTTCATCTTTCTTATTTAATCTATAACTTAATTATTTTTTACACTTTGTAGTTACCCCAAATGCTAAGAAATACAATTAAAATATGGTCCCCTGTTACCAGAAACAAAACTTCTGTGACTATAGGCAGTGAAGACAAGCTCTTTGCACATGCTTAGGGGAAGCAGCATGGTTTAAATTCCTGCCTCTGTCATCAAGGAGGCCTATGTTCAATCCTCAAGGGGTTACTTGTGGACTAAATAAGGTCATGTAAGTAAACACCTTACAAATGTTACAATCAGCAGTAACTTAACGTCAGACATGTTTACAAAGCGACGAGGAAAGCAGACTTGATTCCTGTCCCCATTAGATGGCTGGACCCTGGAAGGACAGAAAGGGAATAAGAAGTGAAGGGAAGGAATGAGGAGAAGAAGGGAGGTCCTTAAGTCCATGAAGCAAAACCAAGCTAAAAGCACAGATACTAAACCTTTCACTTCACACAGTCAAGGGCTGTGACTTTTCACTGTATCTGGGGCTTGATAAAGCTTTCTTCTCCTGTTAGAGAACTTTCTGATTCCCACTTGAGAAGGAAACAATCAAGCCTGGCAGATAGCAAGCAGCTCTGTGATGCCAACAATGCTCAGACATCACGCCTGTCAGCAGAACGAGCTGTCAAGTTCATACCCTCTATACAGGATTACGAATTCTCCAATGTGTTTTGCCACCTTCAAGTGCGGATAGATGTATTTGGAAGAAAATGATTTTATTGCAAATTAGATTTTTCATGTGTTGCCGAGCAGCCCCTGCAGTTTTGACAGGTGCAAGAGAGGCGGTGGAGGTAGGTTTGCAAATCTAGCCACGATGCCTCCCCCAACTGTGAGAGGTGGGTGATCAGCAGGATGTGCCGATTCAATTCCTGTTGGCATTTGTTCCATCAGGATGTTAAGTGACAAGTGCTGCTTAGAGCAAGCCTCATAACCAAGCCTCCATCCTTCATCCATCATGGGGAATTCCTTTAGGGAGCTAACTACCTGCTGAGCCCTGTTCTTACTGCTGTCACTTTATCTTCACATGAGCCTATGAGGTCACCACTAAATTGCCCCCATTTCACGAAGGAAGAAACCAAGGCACAGGACAGTTAAGTAAGGTGTCGATAGTCATGCTTGCATGTAAATAACTAAGGCATATTTTTTTACTCAAGTAGAGAGAGACTCTGGAATCCACATGACCTGCAGGGCCTGAATGTTCAAGGTAGGAGATTGCCAGGATCCAATCGTGGGCCTGCCACGTCCTCATAACAAGAGCTGCATTCATTGAGTGCTAACTGTTTTCCCAGCCCTATGCTAAGAACCTTCAATATAACTCTCATTTAATGCAACACCTGGAGGAAGTGAGTACCATTTTTCTTCTTCCAAATGGCAAAAACAAGGCTTAGAAGGAATAAGAAATTTGCTCAAGTTTATAAAATGAATAAGAGTTGGAGCTGAAATTTTTAAACTGTCTGACCCCAGAGCCCACACTCTTAGCTGTTAAAGTGTTCTGCTCCTGCTCTACCTTGGGCATTTGACCTATCTAAGTCCTAGTTTCCTGATCTATAAAATTGGGATAATATTAATACCTAGCTCCAAAGGCCTGTATGAAAAAAGAAAGGTACATGGAAATTATCTTCAATGGTCTATACAATCTGATTTGCTAATTTACTATTATTTTTTTCTGAATTGCTTTAGATTTGCTCCTTTGTTCTTTCCCCATTTTATAGATCAGGAAACTAAGGATTAGAGAGGTCTAATACCTAAAACAGCTAGTAAGGAGCAGGAGCAGGACACTATACCAGTTAAGAGCTTGGGGTCATAGTTCTAAATTTATTCCCAACTAAATGCAAGTTTCTCAAGGGTAGAAACAATGATTTTTCAGCTTTATAATTTTATTGCCTGTAGAATATAGCTCTTGCTGGGTACATAGTCAGTGCTTGGTAAAAGCCTCTTAAAGAAGCACAGACATGAGACACAGCAATACAAGAGGAAGCTTTGTTAAGCCATTCTGCAAACAGGTTAATTCAGGCTTTTAACCAATAATTGTCCAATTTATAATAATCATGAAATGCAAGTATACTTATTTAGTTTAAAAAATACGTAGAATAATGTAAATCAACCTCAAATCAATATAAGAAAACTAAACTTCTTAACCTGAGGTTTC
>PVKS010022232.1:0-34020 GCA_004027875.1 Aplodontia rufa | reverse complement strand
GCCCTGCATTCCTGGGATGAAACCCACTTGGTCATAATGGATTATTTTCTTAATAAGTTTTTGAATATGCTTTGCTAGTACTTTGTTGAGGATTTTTTGCATCCAAGTTCATAAGGGATATTGGTCTGCAGTTTTCTTTTCTTGATGTATCCTTGTCAGGTTTTGGTATCAGAGTTATGATTGCTTCATAAAAAGTGGATGGGAGCATTCCCTCCTTTTCAATTTCTTAGAATAACTTAATAAGAAGAGGTGTTAGTTCCTTCTCAAAGGTGTGGTAAAAATCAGCGGAATAGCCGTCCGGTCCTGGGCTTTTCTTCTTTGGTAGACTTTTAATTGCAATCTGGATTTCAGTGGCTGTGATTGGGCCATTTAGGAATTCAATATCCTCCTGATTCGATTTAGGGATGTTGTAAGTGTCAAGAAATTTATCCATTTCTTCCAAGTTATCAAATTTGGAGGAGTATAGGTTACCTTGACTGTTCTTTGAACGTTAAAATATCTTATAGACATCCTTTAATAAACTCAATATTTTTACCATGTATTTTAATTTTGAATTGTTTGACTTTGTCAATTTAGTTTAAGATTTGATAAACTATGAAAAACATTGATTCTAACTTTCTTTCTTAGTAATGTCTTTCAAATTTTGATTTTGAGCTAGCACTGGCCTCAAAACAAGTCAGGAAAGTTTCCTCTTTTTCTAATCTCTGAAAGGGTTTGTGTGAGGTTGGCATTATTTCCTCCTTAAATATTTAGTAAGACCATTGTGATCTGGATATTTTTCATTAGAAAAATGTGAATAATGAATTAATATTCATTAATGGTTTTATGATTATGGTTAAGTTGATTTCCCAAGACATACTTCTAATTCATAGTCAAATCTATTAGCTTTAAGTTATAGATAATGTACTGTTGATTATTGCTATTGTCTGTGGGGTCTGGAGAGAGGTCTCCTTCCTGATTTTGGTACTTTATGTTTTTTCTTTTTTTTTTTTTTCTTCTTGATTAGTTCTGTCAGAGGCTCTTCAATTCATTAGACATCATCTTTTTTTAAGAGAGAGGGACAGTGAGAGAGAAAGAATCAATTTTATTTAGTTTTTCAGAGTTTAGTTTTATTTAGTGTACATGCTTCATTGTGTACATGCTGCTGGTGTTCCAATTTGCATCCTCCTGCATGCTGGGCAAGCACTGTAACTGCTGAGCCACCTCTCCAGCCCCCTCATTAAACATGTTGTAGACCCTGTTTTTAAATTGCTGTTCTGTTTCCATTGCACATTTGATTCATTTGTTTGATTTTGGCTCTTATATGTATTATTTTATTTCACTTTTTCTATTTATTGTTATAAGCTCTTATGTATTTTCTGCCTTTCTTATTTGCTAATATATGTGTTTAAATTCATATATTCCCTTTTTCTAAGCACTGTTTCTGCTTTATCCCACAAGTTTTGGTGTGGTATATTTTCGCTGAAATTGGATTCAAAGTATTTTCTAATATTAATTTTAACTACCCTTTTGAGTTTTGTTATTTAGGAGTTTGTTGTTTAATTCTCTTTCTTGTTTGTTTTGCTTTTAATATTCTTAATATTTGGAAATTCTCATTTTCTTGATAGCTTCTAGCTTAATAGCCCTACAATTAAAGAACATATTTTCACCTATAAATGTATCAAGGCTTGCTTTCTGATGCAGCATATGGTGAGTTTTAGTAAATGTTTATGTGTATTATGTCATTGTTAGACATGGCATTATCTGTGTTGGAAGTGTGTAACATTCACATTTTCTATATTGTTTCTATTATTCTATCTCTCGGTTCTAGCATCGTTTTTTCTTTTCTTTTCTTGCTGTACTGGAGATTGAACCCATGATTCCTCTAACACTGAGCTACATCTGTATTGCTTTTTTTAAATTTTTCCTTCTGTGACTTTCCTGCTGCATTGCTGTGGTTGGCTTCATACTTGGGATCTTGTGATTCTACTGCCTCAGTTTCCCGAGTGGCTGGAATTATAGGCAGGCATCAACATGCCTGGCAGTTCTAGCCCTAACTGAGAGAGGTGTGTTTAAAGCCTTCAATCTGATTGAAGATTCATACATTCCATTTAATTTTCCTTTCATGTACTGTGTCAATATCTGATGTTAGCATTAGAGTAATGCTGGCTTTATAGAATGAGATAGGAAGTGTTCCTCTACTTGTATACTTCTATTTTCTACACTTCTGTGTTTTTTGGTTGCTTTTATTTTTATTATTTTTTTTAATTTTGAGACAGAGTCTTGCTAAGTTGCTGAGTCTGGCCTCTGAATTTTGAGATCCTCCTGCCCTCGCCCTGGAGTCACTGGGATTACAGAACTGTTGTGCCCACTAAATTATCTTACTAAGTTTCTCTCTTCTACCTTTCTCCCTTTCTTCCCACCGCCTTTCCTCCCTTCCTTCTTCCTTTTCATCCTCAGTATTAGGGATTAAATCTGGCCTTACCTCCTGCATTCTAGGCAAGCACTGAGCAGCACCCCTGCCCTTTTTGTTTTATTTAGAGACAGGGTCTCACTAAACTGCCCATGCTGAAATCAAATTTGCAATGGTCTTGCTTCAGCCTCCTGGGATTATTGGCATGCACCACAGCACCCAGTAAGAATAAGGATTGTTTCTTTTTAAATGTTTGGTAGAATTTACCACTGAAACTATTTGGGTCTGGTGATTTCTGTTTTGAAAGGCTATGAATTGTTGTTTCAATTGCAAAAATAAAGTTAAGCCTGTTCAGATTATATATTTATGTGTGTGTGAATTTTGGCATATTGTGTCTTTCAAGGAATTGATCCATTGTAATTGATCCATTGAAAGTTGTTCATAAGATTTCTTATTATTCTTTTGATGGTCATGGTATCACTAGTGATGATAACTCTTTGATTTCTGACATTAATAATTTGTGTCTTTTCTTATATACACATTTAGTGCTATAAATTTACCTCTAAGCATTCCTTTTGCTGCATTCCACAAACTGTGGTGAGTTGTATTTGAATTTTTACTCAATTCAAAATCCTTTTCATTTCTCTTGAGATGTTTTCTTTTCTTTGAGATACTTTCTTATTTAGAAGTGTCTTGTTTGATTTCCAAATGTTTTGGAACTTTCTGATCCTGTGGTCTGAAAAATACTTTATCTAATTTCTATTGTTTTAACCCAGATGTGTTCTAGATTGGTGAATATTCCATGTGAATTTGAGAAGAAAGTGTATTCTGCTCTTATTGGATGAAGTATTCTATAAATGTTAATGAGATACAGTTGATTGATGGTATTGCTTTGTTCTACCCTCTCTGTATTGATTTTCTGCCTGCAGAGTCCATCACTTATTGATAAAGTGGTATTGAAGTCTCCAGCTCCAAGAATTTTTACTTCTCCTTGAAATTTTAGCACTTTTTGTCTGATGGGATTTTTTGTTTTCTTACCAGGATCATAACTTTAAGGATTATTTGTTATATTTTCACAGAGAATTGATACCTTTATTTTTATGCAATGCCTCTCTTTATCCATGATAACATTCCTTGCTCTGAAATCTGCTTTATCCAAAATTAATGTAGCTATTCCAGCTTTCTTTTCATTAGCATTAACATAGTACCTCTTATTCCATCTCTTTATTTTTAATTTGTGTCTTTGCTTTTGTGGGTTTCTTGTAGACAATGAAATTGAGCCTTTTTAGAAAAAAATCCATTCTGATTGTGTGTGTGTGTGTGTGTGTGTGTGCGCGTGTGTGTGTGTTGTGCTGCTGGAGATCAGAACAGGGCCTCACGCATGCTGAGCATGTGCTTTTCTACTGAGTGATGTCATCTTTAATTGGTGTATTCAGACCATTCATATTTAAAGTGATCACATAGTTGGACTGATATCTTTGTGACTATTTTCTTTTTATTTCCCTTGTTATTGTCCCTTTTTCTGTCTTCCATTCTTCTATCATTTCTAGTATTAAGTTAGTATGTTAAATGATTCAATTTTCTCTCTTAGTGTATTAATCACAATAGTGTCAAATAGTATTTTAGTGGTTTCTCTACAGTGTGCAATATACATTTACAATTAATCTGGGTCCACTTTTAAATAACAACACTACACTGCTTCACAACTAGTGCTAGTAACTTAAGCATTCTCAGTTCCTCCTTCCCATCTCTTACAATTTTGCTGTCATATATTTTATTTATCTATAGGCTATAATAACCAGCATTGCTATTATTATTTCATACAAACTGTTACCTATTGTGTCTGTTAAGAAAAACTGATCTTGGGGGCTGGAGAGGTGGCTCAGCTGTAGAGCGCTTGCCTGGCATGCACAAGGACCCAGGTTTAATCCTCAGCAGCACATACAGAACCAAGCAGAGGAAAAAAAAAACCAGATGATAAAATAAAATTGACCCTCTCTTTCTAGTTCTCTCTCCTTTTTAAAATAAAGAATAATTGATCTTATCTTTACTTACTTCTTTTGTAACACTCCACCATTATGAAAATCAGAGTATCTGAATTTTATAATTTTCTTTTCCTCTCAATACCTTAACATTTCTTGCAAGGCAAGTCTGCTGGTGAGAATGTTCCTCAGTTACTGTTGAAGGTTAATTTTGCTGGATAAAAAGAATTCTTGGTTGGTGGCATTTTTTCTTTTAATGTTTCACTAACCTGTTCTTGCTTACATTATACCTGAAAAGATATTTGATATGATTCTTTTATTTGTTTGGCATATTTTATTATTAATCTTATTTTTTATGAAATAAATATCTTTCTCTAGTAGCATCATTTACTTAAAGTGTTTATTTTTGAAATTAAACAGCAATACCACTTTTTCTTTTGTTAATGTTTGCCCACTTTTTATTTTCAGCTTTTTTGTATTTATATGTAAGGTGTGCTTCTTTCAAATAGCATACAGTTGAGCTATTTTCTTTTTAAACCACTTGATAATCACAGTCTCTATTTATAATATGTTATTACTAATTTATTTTTGCTTTTGTACTCTTTTCCCTATTTGACACACTTCTATTTTTTCACTTTCTTGCCTCTATATATCAACTAATTAATAATTTTAATACCAATCAAATATTTTTATTATTCCATTTCCTCCTTTATTTGCTTGATGTATACATTATTTTATTTTTCTGTTAGTACTTACCCTGGAGAATTACAACACATACCTTGTCTAATTACACTCCAACAAAAATGATTTTTACAACTTAGTCAGTGATGCTAGAACCTTAAAACATTTTAATTACACTTAATTCCCTCCCAATATTTTGTTAATGTTATATATTTTAAATTTCGTAAACTATTGTTGTTTTCTTAACCATATTTGTTTTTACACATGCTCTTTCTAGTGTTTTTTTGTTTCTTCTTCATTTCTATCTTTCCTAACAATAATTTTTTTTCTGAAAAAGTCCCTATTTAAAATATTTTTATAAATATTTTCACTCGTTATAGAACCTAAGTTAGCAGGTATTTGCCTTCATGCCCTTAAAACCACCATTCTGTTGTCTCATGGCTTCCCTCGGTTCTGTTGAGAATTTAGTTATCATTTTAAAGTAAAATGTCATTTTCTTTTGCCAGGTTTTTGGTTTTTTTTTTTAATCTTTGGTATTAAAGGCTTTGCGATTATGTGCTTATGTCTTCTTTGATTTATTTATTTTGTGGTTTACAATGTTTCTTTTACGTCGTTTTCCTTTTCTCTGGAGAACTTCTATTATCATTTCTTTACAAGGCAGTTGTATGGGTGAGAAATTTCCTCAATTACTATTTATCTGAGGGTCTTTATTTCTCCTTCATTTTTGAAAGATTGAAATATTATGTTGCAGAATTCTAGGTTGATGGTTGATGATCTGTGGATAGATAATTCTGACCAATTTTGGAAATTTCTTATGCACATTTTCTCTATATATGTTTTCTACCCCTCTCCTCCATTGATCTGTGCATTAGTGTGCATTATTGTATCACACAAATGCCTTCTTTTTCCTGAAATTCCTATTCATTTCAAATCTCAGTGCTCCTTTCTAATTATTTTGTTGATGTGTCTTCCAGTACAACACTTTTGTTTCCTTTTGTGTCAAATATGCTGTTGACACATCTGTTTAGATTCTTAATTTCTGTTATACTTTTACACAGTTTATATTTTTAAGTAAATTACAATTCTCTGATGAAGGTCTCTACCTTTAATCCATTTTCTCCATCTGTGCTTCTATATTCTTGTACATACCATCATATAAGAATACTTTAAAATCTTTGTCTGCTAGGTTACTATCGAGATCACTTTTGGGTCTATTCGTTTTCTTTTTTCTTCCTCTGGGATTAAAATCGTACATTCTATACCAAAATCTGCAGAGCCTGCAGCTAATATTCTACTGCAGTCTTTACTTTTTCTCTGATGGGCATATAGAATGGGGCTAGTGGCTTTACTCCAATCAGAGACTTTGCTGAGCCAAAGCTTTTTGTTTTATTTTTTGAAAGGCTCTATTTACCTCTTATTCATCTGGATCATCTAGATCCTAACACTTAGATTTTTAGTGATTTTTTTTGTGTGTGTGAGAGCATGGAATATTCACTGGGGGGCTTTCCCACTGTCAAATCCTGAACTTCAATTCTTATATTAATATCACAGTAAGATTATAATAAGCAAATGCTGTGCAATTAGAAGACTTCTGAAATTTATAGCTTCCCAAGTCTGTCTGTTTCAGAAATAGGAAAATTTCCAGGGCAAAATTACTTACCAAAGGTTTAATTTTCCACTCTTCCTTCTCATTGAAATCTTGCCTCCTCACATTTCCACTTTTTGTCTCTCTAGTTCTATGAGAGCTTCATAGTCTTTTCTAGTTTCTCTTCTTTAGCTGTGACCCAAGAAAAGCCCAAATGCTCAGTCCTTTAGCTTGCAAGTAGAATTGACAAATGCCTTCATTTACAAAGCAGCTGTCCAAACATTGGCTTACTTTTCTGAAGTTTTTCACTGTTCATATTCTTTCTTTTAACCCTTGCTCCTTAGACAACTATGTGATGCTGTTTAATAAATTTTAAAAATTTTATTTAAAAATTCTAATATTTCTCACAGGAACTAGAGATCTGGAAACTACTCTATTTAGCAGCACAAATCCAACTTACTATTATTTGAAGTGGAAAATGTTGATTTAGGACATCTTTAAGAAGGTTCTTGATTTTCCTAAATATCGATAAGGCTCAGAGATATTTTAACTTGAAAACCACTATTTAAGTAGTTGACTTAAAAAAGTAGGTGACTCAGTTTTCAATTCCATGGAAAACTGTCATGAGTGAAATGAGAATGAACTAGGTAAAACAAGGAATAAGTACTACATATTTTAAATTGTGTTAACACTAAATGAATGACATGACACTATAGCTCCTCTGTTAACCTCATTATTTTTGCTTGTATTATGAATTATCCTAAAAAAAGAAATAATTTTTGTTTGAATATACACAACTGCTTAGGACTAGAGCTAAGATATGTACCACAAGAGAATGTAAAGAATCAGGCAGTAAATACTAATGACTTGATGTTATTGAGTCCTTGGATGATTGAGGGAGAATAGTGGAATGTTACTAGAAGTGACAAGAATATACATGGAGAAGCCTTCTGTTAGATAGCTTGCTAAGGATTCCTTTTTCTCCACAGGTAACCCTTCCTGGGACTGTTTATCTTATAAACACATTTTATGGTAAGCAGTGTGCTATGGTTTGGAGAAATGTATCCCAAAGTCCCATGTAGTATATAGGCCACCAGCTTGGGGCACTATTGGAAAGTGATGAAACCTTTAAGAGGTGGGGTCTAGTGGAAGGAAGTTATGTCATTCCAGACACGCCTTTGAAGGGGCTATTGGGACCCCACCCACTTCCTGCTTCTGTCATGAGGTGAACAGCTTCTATTTCACTTCCTGGCTGTCATGAAATGTCAAGCTTCCTTTGCCATATGCTCCCACTGTAAGGTACTGTTTATCCACAGGGTCAAATGCAATGGGGTAATCAGCCATGGATTGAAGCCTCCAAAACTATGGGCCAAACCTTTCTCTTTTTTGGTTCATTATCTCAGATAGTTTTTACAGTAATAGAAAGCTGTGTGACAAACAGTGCAGGGAAAAACTCTGTAGTGATGGAATTTCTGGTGCTCTGTAGTCACTCAAATTTCTCTAAAGATGTCTAGATCTATATATAAATAGATGTATGTATATCAGATCTATATAAATAGATGTATTTATAAACCTCTATCATCCATCTACCTATCATCATTTATCTATGCTTAGCTCTGCTCACTGGTCACAAAGATTTATGTGCATGTTTACATATCATGGTGTGGATTAGATTTAATTTGATGCCATGTATAATATCAGATTTCACTTTCCTTGAGTATAAAGAAGTGAATTTATTGTCTCTGTTGCTGTTTCTTTCCCCTTCTACCTATACAATCAGCACTGTTGCCTGGTTTCTTTCTCCAGGAAAAACTGTAGAGCTAGGTGACTAGAATAGCTCCTGACTTAAGGTCAACATTTGATTGTAATACTGCTTACTAATACTGCTTTATGAAAAAGAATTTCCAAATTCAGGCTATTGGAGAGTATGCGAAGATGACAGCACTACTGGTGATTGAAAAAAAATCAGCGTAACTGAGGTTGTTTTTGAATCTAACCTCTTTTATAAATTTCTGAATGTTTAAATTAAGTGTTACTTAGAAGTGATCCCTATATATAGAAATCATTATCAGCAGTTACACCGTGTATCAACTGCATAATTTCAATGAGTTTTGTTAATGATTTTGTGATAATTAGTTTTTGGGAAGCTTAAAGAAAAAAAGTGAAATAAACTTACTTTTAGTTTGAGAAAAATATTTCATTTTAATTCTGTAAAAGTATGTGTGTGAAATTATTTTCCTACAACTAGACAATGAGATGAATAATTTAAATTTTTCTATATTGACTTAAGCCCTACATACCTTATTTAAAATGGATTCTACGGTAATTTTCTACCAATCATTGATTAGGATTTGCTGGGAAAACAAAGCAAAACAAAACTGGATGATTACTTTCTTAGAAGTCATTTAAAATCTTGTTCACAGGAGGCTGAGACATGAGGATTTCACGTTCAAAGCAGCCTCAGCAACTTAGTGAGGCCCTAAGCAACTTAGCAAGACTCTGCCACAAAATAAAAAGTAAAAAAGGGCTAGGGATGTGGCTCAGTGATTAAGTGGTCCTGGGTTCAATCCTTGGTACCAAAAATAAACACACAAAACTCCTGTTCATCTAACAAATGAAGATAGTAGGCCCAAAGCCGTTAAATGGCTGACCAGAAAATACACAGCTGATTTCTTATTGGTTGAGAAGATAACAATAAGATAGCTGAATCTGGGGTTTTCTACCCTATCATGTAGTTGTGATACCAGTCTGGTATATATGTCTCCACCTCTCATACTAGCTATTTGTTTTTCCCTTATTTTATGTTAGCTTCTTGGAATAATTCTGCTATATACTTTGGGTAACTATATTGATATGACCTATTTTATTCAGAAGAATTCATGAATGTGATGTGTTTTCCTCCCTCCCTCCCTTCCTTCCCTCTTTCTTCTCTTTTTTTTTTTTTTTCTTTTTATGGCACTGGGGTTGAACCTAAGTCTTTTTTTATTTTCCTTGTGAGACAGGGTCTCATTAAATGCTGAGTATGACTTCAAACTTTTGGTCTCCTGCCTCAGCCTCCAGTCTCATTGGGATGACAGGCCTATTCCACCATGGATGGTCCTCTGATACTTCCTCATGTAATGTCTTGGGAAAATAATTTACTCCCATTGTTTACAATAAAATATTGTAAAAAAAACTATTCAATGAAAGTATTCTATGCTGCCTTGTCTCAGTCTCCCAGTTTACCTCGCCATGGGGCTGCCTGTGTTATTAGATTCTCAGGTAGCTTTGCAGATACCTTTTATGAATACACAAGAGAATAAATTTTATGCGTTTTGCCAGTTTATTTATTTGTTGGGACTGGTAGTGAACTCAGGACCCCTCATATGCTAAGTATACACTCTACCACAGCCTTTACCTTCTTTTCTTGTAGCTGCATTTACTATGGCAATAAACAACTTTAAAATGTTGATGGCACATATCAAGAAACTTTTTCTTCTGTGTCTGTGTGTTGACTTTGGTTCTGCTGGGTCCAGTGGGGTTCAGGTAGGCCCAAGTAAAATCACCTCCACATGTGTTTCTTTCTGGTATCCAGGCTGAGGGAGCAGCTACTTGGGTGTGGTCTTTTTATGAAACATAGTGGGAGCTCCAGAGTCTGGCAAAAAGCATACTTTGATTTTATTTTTTTTTTTTGGGAAACTTCTCATTTTTTAATTTGTTAGATATCACATATTTGTGAAGTATGAGAAAAACTTAAGTGGACGTACCCATCCTACAGGTGAAGGGATAATTGCACAAAGCTGTTGACTTGCACAGACACACAATGAGAGTTCACATTCTCTTGTAACTATCCTCTGCTTTGACTGCTAAAAACATATTTTGCTTTTAAATATTTTCCTTGCAAATGGCATCTTCTTATTTCTACTTACATGCCATGGATTAATCAAAGTGACACAGCCCAGTCAAGAATCTAATATGAGATGGAGAAGCATAGTCCTCTCTTGGGATGGTAGGGGGAGTGAATATTTTGACAATTAATGATGCTGATTATTAACTTAGTAACCATCATGATAATGTAATTTTAGGATATTTTCATCACTCCCCAAAGAACCCTGCAACCATATCAGTAGTTTCCATCCCCCCTCTCCCTAGTCTTCAGCTACCATTAATCCATTTTGTCTTTGTGAATTTTCCTGTTCTGGACATTTCATACAAATGGAATTATACAATATATACCTTTTAGTTACTAAGTTTTTGTGCTTTGCATGCCATATTTGAGATTCATCCATTGAATCTTGTTGTGGCATAATTGGTATTTTAGTCCTTTATAATACTGAATAATTTCTCATTATGTAGACATATCATATTTTGTTTATCTAATCACCAGTTGATGGACATTTGAGTTGTTTCCACTCTATTAGGAATTCTGTTTTTTGAACATTTGTGAGCATACGTTTTTGTGTGGACATATGCTTTTGTTTCTCTTGGGTAGATATCTAGATGTGGAATTACTGGGTCATTTGGGATTCTGTTTAACATTTTTAAGAACTGCCAATATGTTTTCCAAAGTGAAACTACAATTTAGCAATGTATGAAGTTTCCACTTTTTCCATATTGTCACCAACACTTATTATCTATCTCTTATTATTTTAGGCATCCTAGTGGATGTAACATTGTATCTCATTGTACTTTTGATTTGCATTGCCCAATTGTCATTTTGAGCATCTTTCTATGTGCTTATTGGTTATTGATATATCTTCTTTGGCAAAAATCATTTCTCCATTTTTAGTGAGTTTTTTATCTTTTATCATTGAATTGTAGGAGTTTTTTTCCTTATTATATTCTGGATACCGGTCAATTATCAGACATGATTATATTTTCTCCCATTATGTAGATTGTCTTTTTTCTTTCTTTCTTTCTTTTTCTTTCTTTCTTTCTTTTTCCTTTTTGTTAGTACCAGTAATCGAACTCAGAGGTGTTTAATCACTGAGTGAAATCCCCAGTCTGTTGTTTTTTTTTTCCAGACAGGGTCTCGCTAAGTTGCTGTGGCTGGCTTTGAACTTGGCAATTCTCCTGCCTCAGCCTCCCAAACCACTGGAATTTTTTTTCTCAAGAATTTTAGAGCTTATATCTTATATTTAAATCTATCATCTATCATCCATTTTGAGAAACTGTTTTGCAAGGTATGAGATAGCAATCCAATTTCATTCTTTTACATACGGATACTAGCTATCCTGGCACCAGTGGCTAAAGAAAATCATTCTTTTTCCATGGTTTTACCTACCTTGTCAAAAACTAATTAGCCATGGATATATGGTCTTTATTTTGGGCTCTCATTTCTAATTCCTTCATCTGTGTCTATCCTTATACAAATGCCACATGGTCTTGATTTCTTAGCTTTGTAGTAAGTTTGAAACAGGAAATCGTGTGTCCTCTAACTTAATTTCTCTTTTCCAAGATTGTTTTGGATATTCTGGTTCCCCTGAATTTCAATATAAATTTTAGAATCAACTGGAATCTTGATATGGATCGCATTGAATCCATACTGATTTATATCCTTTAAAAGGGTGAATTTTCCTATTTAAAATGGTTCCCCCAAGTGTACCACTAAAGTGCTGTATAGTGTTCTTAAGTGCAAGAGGGCTATGATGTGCAGAATGGAGAAAATATGTTTGTGAGATGAGTTTCAACCAGGACAAGTAGTAGTGCTATTGTTATGAGTATATTAATATTAAATAAAGTATTATTAAGCAGAAATGCAAAAAAGTGTGAATTTTGTGGTAAGTGAATTATATCCCAACATAATTGTTATTAAAAACAAAGCATCAACAACAAAAACTTTGTTATTTTCCATCAAATTGAGAAAGTTTCAAAAGCTTGGAAACACAGTCAGTTGGTAGAATATGAGACAGATTTTTTCAGATATTGCTGGTTGGGATGTCTATACACACAAGGGGAAGCTTGTAATATCTGTCAAAATTAAACATCTGTTTTTGGGTCCAACAATTCAATTCCAGGGAATTTACTTTTTTAGGTAGAACTTACATATATGTGAAATAAGATATGTCTGAGATTACTCACTCCAGATGCTGAAGTTTTAAATTGAGCTTATTTAGGAACTAGATAATACACATATTTTTTGTATCATTAAATCATTTTGCTTTTAGTTTATTTTTTAAGAGAGAGAGGGACAGTGAGAGAGAGAAAGAGAGAATCAGTTTTATTTAGTTTTTCAAGTGGCTTTCATTGCTCCAACACTTCATTGTGTATGTAGTGTTGGGATTCGAACCTGTGTCCTCGTGCTTGCCAGGAATGTGCCACAACTGCTGAGCTACTGCTTCTGCCCTGTTTAACTTTCTGAACTAAGAACTCATATCTTCATGGGGAACCCAAGGGGAGGAAATCATGGAATGGCATAAGCCTTTACTAACTATATGAATATACATTTGATTTTGATAGTTTGATAATGAGTCCCCTTTAATTGTAAGTCCGTATTAATCTAATAAAAAAGTTTAAAAAAAAACCCTCATATCTTTGGCCCTTTTCTTGCAGAGTAGCAGTTCCAGTTTT
The DNA here is from genome assembly GCA_004027875.1 of Aplodontia rufa. Taxonomy (NCBI): domain Eukaryota; kingdom Metazoa; phylum Chordata; class Mammalia; order Rodentia; family Aplodontiidae; genus Aplodontia; species Aplodontia rufa. Next base: position 20,831 of record PVKS010022232.1, on the reverse strand, counting down.
GTTCTTTTATCACTCAGATTATATTTAGAAACAATACTAGAGGGGTAGACATGCTTCATAGCTATGCTGGGATACTCCTATACACTTTTTTTTCATGATTCCCTCACCGCAATATAAAATATTTCTAATTAAATCAAGCAAGCTGAGAAATTAAATGAACAGTTACAGACGTGTAGGAAAACACACACACACACACACACACACACACACAAACACATTTCCCCCCTTTCCTCAGAGGACCAAGTGTCATATATTTTAATGTCCACGGGTTTACAAATGTTCCAAAATAAGCTTCATCAAAACAGACTACTCATCCTTGGAAGAATGTGAATGTCATTTTGCAAGGTGTATCAATTTAGCCTTAATGTGTATTTTTTCTATCAATTTTTTTTCTGCAGATTTTTTATTTCCCTATTTTCCATGAAAAGAATTTGTGGAACTCTTGCCCTTCTGTTTTAAGGATATCACGTAGTTTTGTGTATGTTCTTTCTTTCTTCTTCTCTTACCTACTATGAACTTATAATTATTAATCCTTCTTTAGTATATTCCAGTTTTCCAAATGTGTTTTGTAGATGTTATATTTAGCTCAGACATGCTTCTTGGAAGAAAATGGCTTAGGTACATCGCTACGTCTTGGCTAGAGAAACAAATAGCTCCCAGATGTGTCAAGTACAGAAAATAGTGCCACCAGGAAAACAGAACAGTGGTGGAAGGATAGGGTTCATCACCTCCACAACCATCAAGTGTCAGTGGGCAGTGTTTTTGGTGTCCTCTCTACTATGCTGGGTATCATATTATGAGTACTGGCCTTTGAGGGCTTTAGCTTCAAATGTAAAGATCTCTTATTCTATTCACCAGGAGTGCTGAAGGAGTGCATTTTCATTCACTCCAAACTACCTTTCTTTTTTTTTTTCCTCTCTTCCAATTCTTTATTTTTTTTTAATTTTTTTTAATTAGAATATAGAAATACAGTTGAGGGAGAAACATTATCAAAACAGTATCAATCAGTGGATATAAACTTTGTTATTGAGGGGAAAAACCAGATCATGGATATCCACCTTGAATTTTACCTTTTGCATTTTCCCTCAGAAGAGGTCATGCCTTGAATGGATAGTTTGTGGAGGAATGACATCGGCTTCTGGGATGGTTCCCCCCTCTTCCCAATTTCCAGTCTCCTATGAGTTCTTCATATACCCTCCCCCTCCCCATCCCCCTCCCTACACCTCTGAGAATCCTATAGAGCCATCCCCCTAATGTTCAGACAGTCATTCAATTTGCAGTCCAAACTACCTTTCAATGCCAGTGGTCATTAATCAATTCCATATTACTAAAGTGGCTCTAACTGTCCTTGATAACACATTACAGAAATGAATAAGACAGTGGCATTACAACATAGTTAAAATCAGTCCATGAGCAAGGTAAATGACCATGCTTTCCAAGCAACTTTTCTCTAAGAGCTCTCTTCACAGCTGCTCGTGGGAGTAAAAAATGTTCGTCAACTGTTCAGTCTCTCTCACCTTTTTAATACAGGCTGTTCTGAATGGTGTCCCATTATTATTTTTGGTGACAGAAATGGTATTGTTAAGTGTGGACCTACAGACTCCCTGGGCATATGGCATAAAAATAAAAATAAGTATACATTATAAGTTCAAATGTTGTTAAGTGCAGTCTTTCCATTGAAGAATGATATGAATGGAACTTTGCTCCTATTTATTTAATGTCTTTCTCCTAAGGAGGATAAAGAACTTTATAAATAATGCTGTGACTCATCTATGCATCACTCAGAACTTGTGTCCAATTCCATACAGCCTTTTAATGGTAATAGTATTAGCAGAGGGAATGAATGACATTTACCACTTCTAGTTAACCATGTTCTCCAGGTCTTTTTATTTTATTTTTTTGTTTGACATAGTTTTACATATTGGAGGGAATCATTGTTACATATTCATGAATACATGGATATTGACAATGTAAGTTAAAGCCAATCCTAGTCCAGATTCTCCCCTCTTTGACCACTCCCTGCTCCCATGTCTCCTGTACTTTACTCCCATGTTATAGATAGAAATAAGCATATAAATGTATATTAATTTTAGAATTTTCTGATCTTACTGCCCTTCTGTGTATAATCGGTCTTTTCAGGGGAGTCAAAGATTCCCAGTTACATTGATAATCTCTCTAATCCTTCTTTCCCTCCCTGCCTCCCTCCCTTTTCCCTCCACCTTCATAGTTATGGTTCCACCTGCTTATGTGAAAAGTCACCTGCATTATGTTTATTTTTTGAACTTAGCTAACTTTCAATCTGTCTTAGATTTTACTCTAGTTTCCACATTTGAGAGAAAACATTCAGCCCTTGAGTCTCTGAGTTTGGGATATTTCACTCAGCATAACTTTTTCCATTTCCATCCATTTGGTTACAAATGCCGTAATATCATTCTCTCTAATAGCAGAATAGAACTCTATTGTGTGTGCGATGTGTGCGTGTGTGTTTGTGTGTGTGTGTGTGTGTGTGTGTGTATATATGTATATATATACACATTACACAGTATTTTATTTTAATGCATTCATCCAGTGAGGAGCATCTAGGTTGGTTCCATAGTTTAGCTATAATAAACTGAGCTGCTATAAACATTGATGTGGCTATGTCTCTGTAGTGTGCTAATTCTACTTCTTTTGGGAAAATACCCAGGAGTGGGATTGCTGGGTCATAAGGTGGTTCCAACTCTAGTTTTTTGAGGAGTCTCCACACTGCTTTTCAGAGTAGCTATACAAGTTCACAGTCTTACCAACAGTGTGATAGTGTTCCTTTCTCTCCCAGTCCCTCCAGCATTTGTTATTATTCGTATTCTTCATTTTTGCCACTCTGACTGGAGTGAGGTAGAATCTCAGTGAAGTTTTGATTTGCATTTCTCTCACTGCTATTGATGTAGAGCATTTTCTCATACGTTTATTGGCTTTTCCTCCATTGAGAAGTTTCTGTTCAGTTCCTTAACCCATTTATTGATTGGATGATTTGTGGTTTTGGTGTTCAGTTTTTTGAGTTCTTTGTATATTCTGGATATTAGCCCACTGTCAGAGGTGTAGCAGTCAAAGATTTTCTTCCATTCTGTAGGTTCTCTCTTGACACTTTTGGCTAATTCTTTAGCTGCGTAGAAGCTTTTCAGTTTAATGGCATCCCTCTCATTTAGTCTTGGCTTTAATTCTTGTGCTATTCTGCAGGTCTTTTTGATTTAGTTGTTTTAGGGAACAAGATTGACTTCAGGTATGGCTAAAGTTATTTTAACAAGAAATTGAAAGAAAAAAGGAACAAACTTCTAAAGAGGTCTTTTTATGTGCCATACATCAGGTCAGAGTATTGAAGTTATCACATTTGATCCCATAAAACTACTATGAGATGGGCTTTATTTTCTCCACCTATTTCAAATAAGGACACTAGGGTCAGTGAGATTAAGGTCATTTCCCTCTAACATGGCAAAAGTGGACTAAATCCTGATCTTTCTCTTGCATGTTCCCTATCCCACACTTGTATAGGTGGAATAAAGAGCCTGGTCTCAGGGTGTCAGGAAAGTGGAATCAGGATTTCCTGATCTAAGAGACTCCATGTCGGGGAGAACATGGCGCCAACACCATCAGCAGCACTCCTGAGCAAAGTTTGTGCTGCAGGAATTGGACATGGTCTTCAATGGAAGTGGGAAAGGGCAGTGTCTTCTACCCCTCTACAGCAGAAAAATTTCGCAAGATCCTCTAGGAAAACCCACAGTCATCAGGCATTACCAAACTTCATCCTCACCCCCCACAAGCTAGAGTGGGAAGAGTCTCTAGCTAGATGTTAGATATGAACACACTCCTCAACAGTATACACTGACTTGGGGGCAAAAACTCAGAACCTTCCCAACTCCCTTTTTTTTGTGGCTGTTGCTGATGTCTAGTATTTTTAACTTTTTTAATTTTTAGCTTTTTAATGTTATTTTTTATGCTTTTTATTTCTATTGTTATTACTGAATTTGGTGTTATTGGATGTATACATTTTTTGTTCTTTTGTATGTATCGGTGGTTGGTTTTTACTGTCACTGTGTCTTCTCGAATTCGACTGCTATCTCCATAGCATTGGAATCCAACCGGGGAAACTTCATGATAGCAAACTAGCACTCAGTCTCCTTGGGTCGAAGAGGACCATGCTCCATACTAACGTCTTCTTCCCTGTACTCTGGCAATTTCTAAACTATATGCTGTTCTTTATCATCCTCACCCAAAGTCTTTACCCCACTCACATCCCATTTCTATCTTTTCCTTATTCTTAATTGAATAACCTACACTATGCTAATACCTTGTAGCTCTTTATTCTAAGTCACAAGTTCCACACTACCTCCCTACCTCACTTCCTTGGTTTTCTATACATTACTTCTCCCCACCTATAGAGGCCCTATAACTGAAGAAAAAATCATCCTTGAAAACAGGTATCTTAATATATTGTGAGAGCTCTCATGGAAGAAAACTGCTCCTATAGGTGCTAATCATCATTATAACTGTTTTAGTTAAATCTGTCTAGTATATGCACCTAGAGGCTCTCAATTATTCACTGATTGAACGGGCAGCTATTGATCTTTGCTTCCCAAATAGCACCCCATCTCAATGAAGCAAAGTAATAAAGAGCTCCAATAACCCTTACAAGAGGAAAAGGGGAAATAACTCTCACCCTCAACCTCACAGCTCTCCATCCAAGGACTCCATGGTCGGGGTCCTAGATGAAAACCTAGAAAAATGTATCAACATTATGATTGATAACTCAATCAAAGAGCTGAAAGAAGAATTAAGGAAGGATATCAGAGATCAGTTTCAAGTGATGAGAGACAGCTTATATAAGGAAATAAGGGAACAATTCCATGACATGAAAGACCATATTTATAAAGAGTTAGACACCCTGAATGAGATGTAGCAGAACCATCAGAATTGAAAAATACTGTCAACCAAATCAAATCTTCACTGGAAGATACTAACACCAGAGTAAACTCAACAGAAAATAGAAAGTCAGCTCTTGAAGAACATACTTCAGATAACAGCAATAGTCACAAAGTTTCAGACTCAGTTTCCCATATCTATTCTAACTCAGAATGTGAATGGTCTCAATGCCCCAATTAAAAGACACAGATTGGCCTCTGGATCAAAAAACAAAATTCAACAATATGTTGTCTACAAGAGACACACCTCATATTCAAAAATAGACACAGACTGAAGGTGAAAGATTGGCAAAATGTCTACCAGGCTGGTGGCCCAAAAAAGCAAGTTGATGTGACGATCCTAATATCTGATAAAATCAATTTCAATCTAAAACTAGTCAGAAAGGACAAAGATGAACACTACATCATACTAAAAGGGACAATTCATCAAGAAAACATAATGACCATTAACATTTATGCCTCCAATTACACATTCCCAAATATATGGAAAAATTCTCAAGGACATCAAACCCCCTATTGATCTAACCATAATAATACTGGGGGACCTCAATACACCATTATCAACACTAGGCAGATCATCATAGTCCCATGTATCCTTTCAGACCACAATGCTATGATTTTAGCAATCAATAACAAGAAAAACAAAAAAAATTACTCAAATACTTGGAAATTGAATAATACACTCTTAAATGAAGACTGGAGAAAAGAGGAAATGAGATCAGAAATTAAGAAACTCTTAGAAATGAATGAAAATGAAGAAACAACATATCAAAATCTCTGGTAGTACGAAGGCATTCTTAAGAGGTAAATTTATAGCACTGAGTGCATACATCAAAAATCAAGAAAGAGCCCAAATAGTCTTATACAACTCAAATCCCTGCAAAAACAGGAGCAATCCAATCCTAAAGAAAACAGAAAACAGGAAATAACTAAAATCAGAGCTGAAATCAATGAAATTAAGAACAAGAAAACAACACAAATTATCAACAAAACAAAGAGTTGCTTCTTTGAAAAAATAAACAGGATCGACAGACCCCTTGTCAACCTCACCAAAAGGAAGAATGAAGTGAAGCAAATCAACAAAATCGAAGAAGAAAATGGAGATATCACCACAGACTCAATTAAATTCCAGAAAATTATCAGAACTTATTTTAAAAATTTATATTCTGCCAAGTTTGATAATCTGGAAGATATGGACAGATACTTGGCCACATATGAAATCCCCATATTAACACTGGAGGACATCGAAAATCTAAACCAACCTATCTCAGGTAGTGAAATCGAAGCAGCAATCAAAGGTCTTCAAAAAAAAGGAAAGCCCAGGACCAAATGGATATATGGCAGAATTCTACCAAATTTTCACAAAAGAATTAACAGCAATCCTCTAAAAGCTTTTCCATTAAATTGGAAGGGTTGGAGGACTCCCAAACACTTTTTATGAAGCAAATGAAGCAAATATTTCACTGATACCAAAATCCAACAAAGACACATCAAGAAAAGAAAATGACAGACCAATTTCCCTAATGAACATAGACGCAAAAATCCTTAATAAAATTCAAGGTAATTGGATCCAAAAGTACATTAAAAAGATAATACATCATGATCAAGTGGGATTCATTCCAGGAAAACAGGGCTGATTCAACATATGCAAATCAATATGGGTAATTCACCACTTACACAGAATTAAAAATAAAAATCATATAATCATCTCAATTGATGCAGAAAAGGCTTTTGATAAAATTCAACACCCTTTTATGCTCAAAACCCTGGAGAAGATAGGGATCAAGGGAAGATACTTTAACTATGTAAAATTCATTTATGACAGACCTGCCAACATTATGCTCAATGGAGAAAGACTGAAAGCAATTCCACTGAATTCAGGAACAAGACAAGGTTGTCCACTTTTACCACTCTCATTCGACATAGTCCTTGAAACCCTTGCCAGAAGCTATCAGACAAGAGAAGGAAATCAAAGGAATTTGAATAGGAAAAGAGGAAGTCAAGTTGTCTCTATTTGCTGATGACATGATCCTATACTTAGAAGACCCAATAAGCTCGACCAGAAGACTTCTAGAGCTTATAAACAATTTCAGTAAAGTGGCTGTCTGTAAGATCAACACCAACAAATCATTAGCTTTCCTATACTCCAGCAACAAATCTGCAGAAGAAGAAATCAGGAAATATGTCCCATTTACTATCTCCTCCAAAAATATAAAATACTTGGGCATAAATCTTACGAAGTATATTAAGGACCTCTACAACGAAAACTATCAAACTTTAAAAAAAGAAATTCCAGAGTAGATGGAAAAACATCCCATGTTCATGGTTAGTCAGAATCAATCTATTCAAAATGGCCATTCTACCCAAAGCCCTGTACAGATTTAACCCAATTCCCATCAAGATACCAATGTCATTCTTCTGGAATATAGAAAAAGTAATTCTCAAGTTCGTATGGAATAACAGAAGACCCAGAATAGCCAAAACATCACTCAGCAAGAAAGAGGAAATAGGTGGTATTTCAATTCCTGACCTGAAATTATACTATAGGGCTATAGTAACAAAAACAGCATGGTATTGGTATCAAAACAGAACTGAAGAGCAATAGAATAGAATAGAGGTCTCTGAGATGAACCCCCATAACTTTAACCATGAGATATTTGATAAAGAGGGCAAAAACATAGTGTGGAAGAAAGCCTGTTCAACAAATGGTGTTGGACAAATTAGAGAGCCACATGTAGACAACTGCAACTGGATCCTTACCTTTCACCCTGCACAAAAATTAAATCAAAATGGTTCAAGGATCTGGATATTAAACCGACAACTTTACAATTGCTTGAAAAAGAAGTAGGATCAACACTACATGACATAGGAGTAGGCACAGCCTTCCTTAATAGAACTCCCATGGCACAAGCGGTAAAGTCAAGAAAAAATGAATGGGATGCAATTAAACTATAAAGCTTTTGCACAGCTAAAGATTTAGTCAAGAGTGTCAAGAGAGATCCTACAGAATGGGAGAAAATCTTTGCCTGCTATACCTCCGACAGAGGGTTAATATCCAGAATATATAAAGAACAAAAAAAAAATCTAAACACCAAACCCACAAATAATCCAATCAGTAAATGGGCTATGGAACAAAAAAGAAACTTCTCAGTGGAGGAAGTCCATAAACACATGAGAAACTGCTCTACATCACTAGCAATCAGAGAAATGCAAACCAAAACTTCACTGAGATTACACCTCACTCCAGAGTGGCAAAAATGAAGAAAACGAAAAATGACAGATGCTGGGGGAACTGTGGGAAAAAAGGAACACTATCACACTGGTTCAGCCACTCTGGAAAGCAGTGTGGAGAGGCCTCATAAAATTAGGGCTGGAACCACCTTATGACCCAGTTACCCACTCCTGGGTATTTTCCCAAAAGAGTTAGAATCAGCGTATTATAGTGATATAGTTTCCTCAATGTCTGTAGGCGCTCAATTTACTATAGCTGGACTATGGAACCAATCCAGATGCCCCTCACTGGATGATTGGATTCAAAAACTTTGGTACATATATACAATGGAATACTACTCGGCTATTGGAGAAAATGATATTATGGCATTTGCAGCCCCATGGATGGAGATGGAAAAAATTATGCTGAGTGAAATATCCCAAACTCAGAGTCTTAAGGACTGGACTGAATATTTTCTCTCATTTGTGGAAGCTAGAATACAACCAGATACAGTATGATAGATGGCTAAGCTAATAATTACCTCAATATGTATGAATTTTTACATGAACAGTGGAATCTGGCCAAGGATGGTAGGAGACATGGGGAGGTGGACGGGGAGGTGGGAGGGAGTAGGAAGGATATCAAGGAGATCGGATGGAGGGAGTAGGGGGGAATCAACTCAGAGGGAAACCTCCGACTTCCACGAGAAGTTCATTTAACACAGCGGTTTAATAGGGGTAACATGGGGAACCCGAGAGGGGAACCATGGAATGGCATCAGCCTTGGTTTTCTCTGTGAATATACATTGGTTCTTGATTGTTTGATAATGATTCCTTCCTAATTATAAGACCATATTCAACAAATAAAAAATAATAAGAGACTCCATGTCCCTCTTGGTCCATAAAATCACATTTCTATTATATTCGAATGTATTTGCTTTTCCGTGTAATGCTTTTTAATGCATTTCTCAATACCCTTACCTTTCCTAGGACAGAGATCATCTCATTGGCAATGTGCCTTTTGTTGAAAGAGACTAAGCCTGTTGCAAGTCAGCTTACCATGGGTGACTTAGGGATGGCAGTTCAGGACAATTTCACTCTTTAAAAATGGATCTGAGACTGTTGTGCTGTGCTTTGTGCTACTCTATAAGCATGAGCAGGCACTGCTCTTTCCATGGCCTCACAATCATCTCAAGGTTATCTAACACTAGATAGCTCATAATTTTTCTATTTTAAAAAAATACATATGGATACACACACACACACACACACACACACACACACTCACATACAAACATACATACTGTTATGATTTGGATGTGAAGTTCCCCCAAAAGCTTGTGTGTGTGACAATGCAAGAAGGTTTCAAAATGAAATGATTTGAGTATGAGAACTTTAACCCAATCAGGGAATTAATCCCTGATAGGAATTAACTGGGTAGTAACTGAAGGCAGGTAGGATATGGCTGGAAGTGGTGGGTCATTGGGGGTGTGCCTTTGGGGTATATATTTTGTGAGCTGAACTTATTCTCTACCTCTCTCTGCTTCCTGATTGCAATTCCTTGAGCAACTTTCCTCCGCCATGATGTTTTGTGTCACCTCAGATTCTGAGGAATGGAGCCTGTTGTCTATGGACTGAGACCTCTGAAACTGTGAGCCCCCAAATAAATTTCCTCCTCTAAAATTGTTTATCAGGTCTTTTAGTCACAGAGGCAAGCTGACTAAAACAACTACTAAGCAGATCTTTTCTTAACCAAAGAAAAAAAATTCTTATTTTAAGACACTGAGATTTGGGGATTTGTCTATTATCACAGCATAGCTCTGTCTTGAATAATATATCACTCTATTGAGATGATTATCTCAATGTTGTAGAGGCACAAAGGTGTGAAGTCTTTCCTCATCCATTATAAGGGTCATGGATAACACTCCTATACTAAAAGATAGGTTAATAAGAGAAAACCACAACACATTTATTTATTAAAAGTTTGCATGATGTGGAAAGCTTCAGAATGAAGATCTAAATATCTAAGGAATTCAATCCTCACACTTAGAATTTGATGAACAGTAGACATGTAGAAATGTGAGTGACAAGATGGCTAAGATTTAATGTGACAGGATGAAGGGAAAACTCAGGAAAAAATGTCTGTGTAGATTCTTGTTGGCTTCTCTGCCCAGCATTTCTTCCTCCCAGGTATAACACAGGATCTTTTCTGGAATGAGGGCCTTATGATCTGTTATCAGATGAGGTAATTGAGAGAATTTCCTTTTGGCCAGCTTCTACTCAGACAAGCAGGGGAAATTCAAAGTAATATTTCTAGGTATTATGACTAGTTTGTGGGAGAACGGGGTACTGTTTTTTATGACTGGTCTTGAGGAAGAGGAATTCTGGTTTCCATGACTCATCTTGAGGGAAAAGGGAAGCATAAACAAGAAGGGCAGAAAAAGGTCAGAGAAATATTTTGCATCTAAGGCCCTTCCATTGTCCTTTAGTTCACAGTCCTCAGCATGCCAAAGCACCATACTTTGGGGTATTGTTTTTCTGAGCTCCAACAATGTGTTTATTCATATGTTACATTAAAAGATTTTCTGATATTGAAATATCTTTCAATTCTTGAGATAGCGTTGAGAATATGGTGTAGGTATATAGACAGGTTGTATTTGATATACATTACATTTAATAAACTCATATTTTGCCTATTTTTGACTCTAAGACTACAAATAAAATTGATCATCATGTGTGTTTCTTGTTCAGTTTTCATATTAGCTTATACTTGTTTCATTTATTAGTAGACTTTCCCTCTTTTTCTATTCTTCAAAACAGAATGTATAAGAAAGATTACCTTTGCTCAAAACACAAGAAGTGGGAAAATTGCTATAGTTTGGATCTAGATGGTCCCCAAATAGCACATGGATTAATGGATTGGTCCCCAACTTGATGTACTGGGAAGTGATGTATACTTTAATAGGTGCGACCTCATGATGGGAATAATGGTATCTTAGTCTTTTCCTTTCTGTCACTTTATGGCAGAGTGGTTATATTCGCCAATGTACTTCTGCCATGTTGTGTTGTCTTACCACAGGCCCAAAAGCAAAGGGCCAACTGATCATGAATTGGAACCTCTAAAACTGTGAGCCCAAATAAACCCTTTCTTTTTTTATAAGTTATTTATCTCAGTTATTAGAGTGATGGAAACTGACTAACACAAGAATTTAATAGAATATGAAATTGGAGAGATAAAGAGGCAACAGAAGATTTGGGGCCTTGTAGACTACACTAAGAATTCTTGATTCTATTATAAGGACATTGGGAAACTGTTGAAGGATTTAAGCAACGGAAAAATATCTTGATCTATTGTCTATTTAAATACGTCACTGTGTCTGCTATCTGGAGAATGCATTAAGTGATTAAGAATAGAAGCAGACAGTGTAGTTAGGAGGCTCTTTAAGTAGTTGAGGTAAGAGATGATAGTGGCTTGGGCTGGGAGGTGGCAGAGGAGGTGGAGGAATTAAGTTATCTTGATATGATATTTATTTTGAGATGTACTAAAGAGTTATTAATGGATTTCAAAAAAGAGTAAGGAAAGGGGTTGTAGTTTACTGGAATGACTCCCAGATTTTTGTCTGTGTAACTGGGTGGAGAATGACCTACTTACATGGGGAATTCTGGAAAAGAATACAGGTAAGGAAACTAATAGTTTTTCTTTGGACCTGTCTAAATAGAAATGGTTATTAAATGTTATGGTGGAGATTCAGATAATGTGTTTGGAGTTCAGGGGATTAATTAGGGTATCATCAGTATTTGTTCATATATAAAACTGTAAAACTGAATGTGATCATCAGAAGCAAGAGGAAAGAGAGAATAAGAGTCCCAGAAATGATATCTGGGGCAGCAAAGTGAGTGAGCCAAGAGACTGAGCTCATTCACCTTGGTACTTCAGTTAGCTCTCTGGTGTCCCTATTTTGGGTCTAAATGATTCTTCATCTACTTGAGCTACAAACATTCAGAAACTTGTCAGGCATGACGTAAGTGCTTAATGAACAAAACATTCAATGATTCAAAACATATAGATGCTTTGGAATCAGCTGGAGTTCTTATAGTTAGCTTTCCAGGCTTCTGTCTATCTGCTGTGGCTCGCTGGTGAGACTTTGTGTCATCTCTCCTGAGAGATTTCCTAGTAGAAATGTTCTGCTTTGATCCAGTGTAGAAATGTTTCAGTCATGTTTAGAAGTACATCTCATGCTTCTTTGGGATGCAAAATTGGGTATTCAAAACAGCCACATCTGGTATGCATTACATACATATCCCATTAGAGAGGGATAGTCTTTAGTCAGGATAAATCTAATGGCCAAGCATGAGGGATATCTCACCTAGGGGAAGGATTGTTAATCAGTCATAACATTCCTTCTGCTGATCAAGTGTGTTCAGCTCTTCTTCAGTGCTCTAGGGAATCAAACAGAAAGAAAAGCAAAACTGTTTTTTGACAATCAAGGTATTGAACTGATGTTGGATTTAAGAGTTATGTTGCTCAGGGAGCTCAATGACATGTATTTAGCAACTGAAAAGAACAAAAAGAGATAGCTCCAAGGCCTTAGCCTACTACTGATTGGTTCCCAAATGGGAACAGAAAAATCTTGAAAAATAATCTTGAATAAATTTTATTTTCCAAATAGTTAATGGGCTTTATTAATAAAAAGTTAATAGCATTGATTTCCACATCTTAAAAATTATTCTTGGAATTACTCATCATAAGAAAAAAAGTTCTCAGAGTATAATTAAGAAGAATTGGGAAAAAACCCTACATTAAGTGGATTGAAAAATTTAAGCGATACAGAGATACTTAATTCAGGTTGCTAAGTTTTCACCATTTATTGCTTTACAGTCATTCAATCAATAGTATGTTAGTGGTGACTAGTGATAATATTCAAAGTTAAAATATAATCAACTTTTTAGAAATAAATTTTAAAGTTTAAGTTACAGGAATGTATTAAGTAGTTTATATAAATATTTAAGTTACTCCATTTAGTTCCTTTTGCTGTTTTTTTCTCCTTAAAAACAAATTAAATTTGTAGAAATTCAGTAGTGCTAATGTTTGATTAGTGAGAAGAGCTAAGGGATATTTATAAATACAATTTATAAGTACAAGAAACCATAGAGGGCCCTGGAGCGGTGCCTCAGCTGTTACAGCACTTGCCTGGCACGTGCAAGTATGTGGGTTCAAACCCCAGTACCACATACACAACAAAGTGTCAGAGCAACAAAGGCCACATGAAAATTAAATAAAGTTGATTCTCTCTCCCTCTCTCTCTTTCTCTCACTGTCTCTCTTTAGGAAAAAAAAAGAGATCATAGGGAAGGAGAGTAAAACAATTGCAAGTGGGTTTTTGACTTGTGGTGAGTTGGTGCCCTCTTATCCTAGACACGACAGAATTTGCATTTTGTGAGAAAGTACAAAGTGCTGGAAGATGCATTTAAGACTTCATGATAATAGATATAAAATGATTCTGGGTGTTAAATAATTAGCCTAAGAACTCTTTAGCAATAACTGCTATATTCACTTCCTTGGTCCCTTCTCCCTTCACGAGGTCTTCCCTGGTAGAGCCCTATATCCCAAAATGAACTCAGAGAGAGAATTCGTCATGGCTGTCAATCATCAGTCATTCTTCTTGTCAATTTGGTCCCAATTTAGATTAAAATCACTTTAAGCCCTTATTAGGGAGCAGGAGTGTTAGTTTTTAAATCACTTCCTTCTAATCACTTCTTCCCATGTCATCTCATTTTATACTTAAATAATGTGGGAATTGGCAGTAACTTTTGTGGTCAGCAAAGCCAGCATCCTTAGTGCAACAATGACCCCTCAGCTACCTTCCCAACCCTGACCATTCAGCTATCTTAGACACCTTCAAGGATACTCAGTTCATTTCCTCATTAAAGCTGTTTTGAACAGCCCTAATTACTAGAAAGCACTTCCTCGTATTGAACTGAAAACTATCTCCTTGAAACTTCTACCAATCAAATTTAAATTTGTTCTCTGGGGCTTAAAAGATTATGCATGATTCTTTTTCTACCTACGAGTCTTTTAATGTTTTAAGATAATTGTTAAAAATCACTTAGACCTTTTCTTTCATGGACAATATATCTCTTTTTCTTCCAGTCATCAGGGTGGCTTTGTGCACCTTCACATTATTTCTTTCCTCCTGGTTCATTATTCACTCCTTCAGTGAAAACCTACCTAGCTCCTGCTGTGCGCCTGGCACTAGTGTGGACACTGGGTGGACAATAAGGGTGTCATAAGTAATGAAGACAGGAAAAAATCCCTCTGCTCATGCATTTCACAGCACAGAGGTGAAGGAAGAACCTGATTCTGGAAGGTTATGTTGTTGGCACTTGACATCCACAGCATTACATCGCCAACTGGGGCCCAGTTTCCAACAATCCCATTCTTTGGTCTAAACTTATCTACCACGGTCTTCTAGTAATGTAATCTCTTGTTTGAGATTACATTATCTTTTGTGGGGTGCCAGATGTGTGCTCTTTTTGAACACCATTGAGTTTGCTTTGAACTCCAAATAGGAAAAACCAGATATCTGTTTTATTGAACTGACTGGTAGTCATATCTTGTCCATCATGTGCTTAGTGCTAATCCAAACCTTGCCCATTGTCTTAGTCTGTTCTGGCTTCTGCAACAAAAAACTCACAAAATGGGGTAGCTTATAAACAACAAATATTTATTTCTCACAGTTTTATAGGATGGGAAATTCAAGAACAAGATTTTGGCAGATTCAGTGTCTGGTGACGGCTAACTTCATAATAGATTGTGGTCTTCTTACTATAAGTTCGCATGACAGAAGGGAGCAAGCTCTCTTAGGCCTTTAGGTCTCTTTTCTAAAAACACTAATTCCATTTGTGAGGCCTCCATACTTATAATTTAATCAGGCCCCAAAGGTCTTACCTCCTAATACTATTATATTGGGAGTTAGGACTTCAATATATGAATTCTGAGGGGACACATACACTGAGACCACTATATCCATCTAAGTACAAGAGTTAATATTTATGCTTCCTAAACTTCATCTTATTTGCTTCATCCAAGATCTTTATGGGTCCCCATGTCATTATGTGGCACATTAATTACTTCTCATGGCTTTGTGTCATTTATGAATTTGATAGATGGGCTATCTGCTCCCTTCCTCGAGTTCCTGTGCCCAGTCTCAGTTAGAACAGGAAAAGTCTGAGGATGAAACTCTGAATCTTCTCCATAGAAACTTAATTTTAATGTGTCATGGCAAATTAATCAGCACTCTTTTTGTCTGCCTTTTTCAGCCTGTTTCAAGTCCAATAAACTGTTATTCAAGTCCTCATTTTACCCTTATGCTTGTAGAACAAACATAAAAGAACCTATGAAAAGCTTTGCTGAATAGTATATTGCTTTAATATAGCCCTCATTTGCTAGTCTAGAGATTGTACTGAAAGAGGAAATGAGGCTCGTCTGCCATGACATGTGGTTGGTGGACTCAGTGTTCCCCACATTTCCCTTTAGTGTTCAAAACTCATTCCATTACCAATTGGTTAAGGTCTCAACTTCCCAGCATGGCTATAGGTTCTTCACAATTTGTTTGCAATTTATAGATCAACCTCATTTCAATCAAGTTCACTCCAGCCCATCAAATCTTCACCTTTATTCATGCTTCTGTAATTTGGAACATGCCATCATAACCACCTGAAATATTGCTGTGCTCTTCATCTTTGTCCACCTGGAAGATTCCTTACCAATTTTAAAGGCCTAGTTAAAATGTCACCTTTTTTCATTGAAATGTGCTTGACTTCAAACTTCATATGCACCTCCCTGCCTTTAATCTTTTGTACTAGAGATTTACATGTCTGTCTCTCAGTCTCTCCTGCTATACTTTGCCATAGGATAGGTCCATTCACCATTAGAGGTTCTCATGCTTCTTGGTATGCTGTAGGAAGACTAACAAAGCTTTCTTTTTTTTTTTTTTAAGAGACAGGGAGAGAGAGAGAGAGAGAGAGGATCAATTTTTATTTAGTTTTTCATGTGGCTTTCATTGCTCTGACACTTCATTGTGTACGTTGTGCCGGGGTTGGATCCTGCATCCTCGTGCATGCCCGGCAAGTGCCACAACTGCTGAGCCACCACTTCAACCCCAAGCCTATTGACTTTTATTATAGAAATTTTCTGTGGATGGACTCTGGATACCAATCCAGTTTGTGCATCCACATTTTCCCTCCTTTCAGGCAAATTGGCTTCATTTTATTTTCTTCTTTTCTCCATGTGTTAGTCAACTTTCTGTTACAATAAGATACGTGAGATAACCAACTTGTAAATAGAAAAGGTTTATTTGGCTCACAGTTTTGTAGGTTCCAGTCCATGGTTTTTGGTAGACCCATTCCTTTTAGATCTTTAGAGGTGGGTAGCACATGATGGGAATACATGGCGTGGCAAAAACATTCACCTGATGCTCAGGATGTGATAAAGAAGGAGACAAATAGGCTGGGGTCTTAATATTCCCTTCATGGGTATACTCCCAATGATTAGAAGACCTTCCACTGGGCCCCATCTCTTAACATTTTCACCACTTCCCAAGAGCACCATGGTCTGGGGACCAAGCCTTTAGTACACAAGACTTTGGGGGATATATTTAAAATCCAAACTGTAGTACTTCACCCTTCTTTGAAAAGTTACTGAGCATTTCATTTCCAGGTTCTTTCAGTTCCATTGGTTGGAACTGCTCTGACAAGGATTTTTTTGCTTTTTCTTCCTTTTTCTTGGGTCTCAGTTACCTCTTAGAAGAAATGTCACATAATGTGGGAAATACAATTTGGAATTTAAAGACTGGGTTTTTAAGTTCTTTCTCTAACTCTCGTAGGTGGGTGACCTTGAGAAGATGAATTCACTTCCTCAAAGTCCCAGTTCTTCATTTGTAATTTGAGGGTTAACTCTTCCAGTTTTATTATTGTGTTTTCTATCATTTAAAATATGTAGGTTGTCCTTTTTGGTTAAGAATCTGAAAACAAAATAGGGGATGAACTGCTCTGTGCTTCCTTATCTTTGGGGTTTATAACATCTCTGACCCTATCATCTAGGTGCTAAGGATCTGGTCCCATATACTGCCTGGTAAGACCACAAGTGTGCTCTATTTTAACCATGCACAGTTCTGCAGGGATGTGACCTCTTATCTCTTGCTATGTCGTTCTGATCCAGTCACCTTGCCTTCTGTTATAGTTTGGATATGAGATGTTCCCCCAAATCTCCTGTGTTAATGCAGGAAGTGAAATGATGTCATTATGAGAGCTATAACTACTCAGTGGAATAATCCATTCGATAGATTGATAATTTGAATGAATTACTGGGTGATAATTGTAGGCAGGTGGGGCAGGCTTGAAGGAATTGGGTCACTGGGGATGTGACCTTGGAGATTATTATGTATATGTTATCACTGGCTCCTCCTGTGCTCTCTCTCTCTCTGCTTCTTAGCTACTTTGAGCTGAGTAGCTTTCTTTCGCTGTGCTCTTCTGCTCTTCTGCCTCATCTTGGACTCAAGTCAATGGAGTTGGCCAACTATGGACTAAGACCTCTGAAAACATTAGCCAAAATAAACTTTTCCTTTTCTCAGTTGTTCTTGTTGGATATTTTGGTCATAGCAACACAAAGCTGATGAACACACCTTCACCAAAATCTGGACACAGCACACTATCTGTTGAATCCATTGTTTTCAATTATTGTAGAAATGCAGATCCCAGTGTCTGCCCAACAGAAATAATGGTCTTTTAATAAGCCAAGCACTCCTGATACGGTCAGCATGATTAGCTTTCCAAATACTTGTCTTTCTTTGTGCTATAGTTTGGATCTTGAGTGTCCCCCAAAGTCTTGGTCCCCAGG
This sequence comes from Aplodontia rufa, assembly GCA_004027875.1. Taxonomy (NCBI): domain Eukaryota; kingdom Metazoa; phylum Chordata; class Mammalia; order Rodentia; family Aplodontiidae; genus Aplodontia; species Aplodontia rufa. The sequence continues at coordinate 2,769 of PVKS010022232.1, read as the reverse complement.
GTGATACTATTGGAAGGTGGTGAAACCTTTAAGAGGTGAATCCTAATGGGAGGTCCTTTTTTTTTTATTCATGCATTATAGTTGTACATAATGATGAGATTTATTTTCACATATTCATAGATGCTCACAATATAGCCATATAATTTGGTTAATATCTCCCTCCCATCACTACCCCATCTCCCTCCTCCTGTCCTCTGGTCCTTGGCCTCTCTTCTTGGGTCATATATTTTTCCTAATATACTCAAGTATAGTGACATAATTCTTATACCTATGAAAAATATTTTAAATATATGACAATAGTATATACAATGACATACTTTTAAAGGTTTGGAGTGTACCTTGTTTTAACTCAGTTCCACCATTTCCCCTTCTCCTCCATTCCTCCCACTACTTCTTTTTAGATATATTTGACAATAGGATTAAACATTTAGATTTTTGTAAAAGCATGCTGTATAGCTTTTTCTAGTTCAGTGCACAATATCTCTCCACCCCTTCTCCTTTCTCTTCCCTCTACTGGTCTTTGTTGTTTCCTAAATGGCTTCCCACACCCTCCTGCTTTTTAGTGGCTCTTTGAGTTATATATTGATGAAATTGACTGCATTATATTCATATTTGGACATGAGCAAGTTAAGTCTGATTCCTTCCATGAACTTTCCTAATTTCATTCCTTCCCCTTTGACTGTTCCTCTCTTCTTTTCCTTACTTCAGGTTGGCTTCCACATATCAGAGAGAACATTCAACTTTTGGTTTTTTCCAGACTGACTTATTTCACTTAGCATGATATCCTCCAGGTCCATCCATTTGCCAGCAAATGACATGATGTCATTCATCCTTGTGGCTGAGTAATACTCCACAATTTCTTTATCCATTTGTCAGTTGAAGGGCACCTTGGCTGGTTCTAAAGCTTAACTATTGTGAATTGAGCTGACATGGACATTGATCCGGCTGTATCACTATAGTATATTGCTTTTAGGTCCTTTGGATATATACCAAGGAGTGGGATATCTGGGTCAAATGGTGGATCCATTCCTAGTTTTTTGAGGAATCTCCAAACTGCTTTCCAGAGTGGTTGTACCAGTTTGCAGTCCCACCAACAATGTATAAGTGTAGCCTTTTCCCCATATCCCCTCCAACGTTTGTTGTTTGTGTTCTTGATTATTGCCATTCTACCTGGAGAGAGGTGAAATTTCAACATAGTTTTAATTTGCATTTCTCTGATTGCTAGAGATGTTGAGCATTTTTTCATGTACTTGTTGACCATTTATATTTCTTCATTTGAGAAGTGTCTGTTTAGTTCCTTTGCCCATTTATTTATTGGGGTATTTTTTTTAAGAGAGAAAGGGAGAGAGAACAAGAATCAATTTTATTTGGTTTTTCATGTGGCCTCATTGCTCCAACATTTCATTGTGTATGTAGTGCTGAAATTTGAACCCGCATCTTTGCTCATGCCAGGCAAGCCTTGTAACTGTTGAGCCACTGCTTCAGCCCCATAGGGCTTTTTAAGTTCTTTGTATATCCTGGATATTAATGCCCTGTCTGAGGTACAGAGGGCAAAGACTTTTTCACTTTCTGTAGGTTCTTTCTTCACCCCCTGGTTTCCTTTGCTATGAGAAAACTTTTCAATTTGAAGCTACCCCATCTATATTGATTTTTCCCTTTACTTCTTGTACTTTGGAAGTCTTGTTTAGGAAAACTGCTCTCGAATCAAGTGTTGGAGTCCTGGGCCTGCCTTTTCTTCTAGTAGGTGTAGAATTTCTGGTCTAATTCCTAGTTCTTTGATCCAATTTGAGCTGAGTTTTGCGCAGGGTGAGAGATAGAGATTGAGATTCACTTTACCCTATATGGATTTCCAGTTTTGCCAGTACCATTTGTTAAAGAGACTGTCTTTTCTCCGATGTAAGTTTCTGACTCCTTTGTCAAGTATGATGTTACTGTATTTATGTGAGTTTGTCCCTGTACTCTATATTCTATTCCATTGATCTTCATGTCTATTTTGGTACCACTATCATGCTGTTTTTGTTATTATAGCTCTGTGAAATAACTTGAATCTGATAATGTGACTCCTCCAGCTTTACTTTTCTTGCCAAGGATTGCTTTGGCTCTTCTGGCTCTCTTATTTTTCTAAATGAATTTCATGATTGCGTTTTTCTAACTCTGTGAAGAAGGTCCTAATAGGTGCCCTTGAAGCATATGGTAGGACCACAGACCTTTCTCATTGTTTTATTTTTTCACTTCCTGATCATGATGTGAGTGACTCTGCTCTGCCACATGCTTCCTGCTTTGATATATTGTCCTACTAAAGACCTAAATGTTTTTATTTTTATTTTATTTTTATTTTTTATTAGAAGTATATAGAAATACAATTGAGGGGGAAACATTATCAAACCATCACTAACCAATGTATATATACTTTGTTATCCAGGGGTAATGCCAAAACATGGATGACCACCCTGGGTTTCACCTGTTGCAGTTTCCCCCAGGAGAACTCATGTTTTAAATGTGTATCTCGTGGAGGAATGGCATCGGCTTCTGGGATGGTTCCCCCATCTTCCCAATCTCCAGTCTCCTATGATTGCTTCATACACCCTCCCTCCTCCTCATCCCCTCCCTATGCCTCCAAGTATCCTAGGGAGCCATCCCCCTATTACTCTGAGAGTCATACAATTTGAAGTATTGTTAGGTTAGCCAACTACCCTACTGCTTCCCCATATATTCTAGCATCCACAGATGAGAGAAACCATTCGGCCCTTTAGTCTCTGAGATTGGGAT